>JAJIYU010019395.1:0-10851 GCA_030144865.1 Tinospora cordifolia | reverse complement strand
CCCAAAGACAAGAGTTGAAAATTCATCTTGCTTTCTCTCTTTGTCTCCTTCTTGACAACCTTAGTTCTAGTTCTTCTTTGCTTGAGCTATTCTAAATAGTTCGCGAAGTAGTAGTCACGGAGTACTACAAATAATTTAGGAAATGATCTCAAGATGAGTTTATTTCCTTTCTTTTAATTTATTATTTTGATTTAGATGATGCTTGCTTGTTTGGTTAGCTTGATTTTCTTGTGTTTTTATTTTTGTTCTTTGCATTTATTTCTTTCAATCATCATGTTGCATGACCAAGAGAGTATGCTCTGTAGTTGCGTCTTGTACGATCTTCTCCATCAGAAATCGAAAGTCGTTTTCCTATTTGAGAGAATATGCTCTGTAGTTGCGTCTCGTACGATCTTCTACATCAGAAATCGAACATCTATGTTTTTGTTGATTTATCATGTTATACTGTGGTATGTTCAATTTCTGTCAAAATATTTATCTACCATATTCTTGCACACAAAAGTTAGATTAAATGAGATTTCAACCACGTACCAGTATGGAAGACTTTCTGTGTTCCATGTAGAATTGGAACGGGTTTCAGAAATGATCCCACTGGAAATGGGTTTGGGTTTCAGAATTGATCTCTCTCCCTAGATCTGGAGCACAGAAGGTATTCCCGTTCGGTCTAAATTACGATTGAATTAATATATTGGTTGAATCGAATTAATCTCTGAAAGTGTTTGATCTGCTTGCATTGTCTGGTTGAAATAATGGATTAAATAGATGGAATGATTCACTGGGTTTTTTGCTCACCCCCATATTTTTCACAACAGGAAATTAATCAGCTTGCGAGGAGATTTACCTACTGAAAGTTTTTATTTATTTCAATGTAGGGCACATCAGCCTAAGTGAAATCATGTATTTTTAGTTTTAAATTTATTTTTCGCTGTAATGGAATATTGTACTTGGAATTGTTGAATGAACAAATGAAGAATCTTCTTTACTATGATGTCATTTTGTACATAGACTAATGTACACATGAACCCTAATGCATTTGGGTCTAAGAAGAAGAAAATGTAGCACGGGCCTGTCTCTTGGGCATCCCAAGATTTTTTATTAAAGAGAATTGAACCGTCACATGACGTGGAAGATGAGACTTGGGAGGCGGAGTGCTACAGGGCAGGTGGGACCACCAATGTTTCCAATCAAAGTGTGAGCACCATACGCGAGTCTTATTGAGTTTCCTAACGATGTGTCAACACAAAATAAGTTCAGATTATATTCTAATCTCTCTTGGACGTCCTTTGTCAGTAGGAAAACATTCTAATATGTTGTGATTCATGAAATAAAATATGTTTCTAATATGGGCACACAAAAACAAAACTTCGAAATGTTTCTTATTTTCCTTGGATTCTCTTCTTTTTTGGCTTCACATGTGAGCATAAGATAAGTTTCTATATACTGATTTTTCATAGGTGAAGGAATCTTTCTATATTTTTTCAAATCAGCCACTCTCCACTAAACTTCTATTTTGGGTTTGTCACATGTGTGCCCACACATATAGATATGAGACGTTTTTGTATGTAACCTTGGTATACAAGATCATTTAATGGCACATGGAATTATTCTTCACGGTTTCTATAGGTGTGGGAATATTTGATCATTTACATGGCACATAAGATCATTCTTCATGGTTTCAAATAATGAAAACATCCCATTGAGGTTGAATAGGGTAAGGGTGTATATGATCATGGTGTTCCACCTATGTGACTTGCACATGTTTAAGGGTGGTCATGCATTCATGGGTTCACAAAAATTTAATAAAAATTAATATTTCCTTGTTTACAAAGAATTATAATTTATAACCTATAGTTTTGGAATCACATGAAAAAAATTTAAGAATTTTAATATATGGTTTGGCCAAATTAGTTTTCATTTACTTTCCTTATTTAGAACCCATTGAAGACACTATGAAATGAAAATCTAAATCTTGGCCAATTTTCCTAATTTCTGGATATGTTGTTTATTTTATTAGTTTATGTCATCTCGTTTTGTTTCGGGTCATTTTGATTCCCTGAAGTACCCTAAATGTCAATTCTTTCTTATTTGGACTTCCCTAAAGGGCGTTTGATAAATGAAAACCCTAATCTTGATCAATTGTTTTAATTTTTGGATATGTTGTCCAATTAGTTGGTTCATGTCACCTTACTTCATTTCAGGTTGTTTTGGGTCGCTAAGAATCACCAAATGAGATTTTTGGAAACCTATCAAGTATCAAATTTAGGCCCGAAATGAACCTAGTTTCATTTTGCACTCAATTTCATTGAATTGATCTTAAATTTCATTTCATTAAATATAGAGCTTTTAGGGTATTACAGGAAATCCATCAATCAAGTCTTTTAATCTCTCCATACACCATGTGAAATTGTCCTATTTTTTAGCTGACATGTACCCAGATGCAACTGCAAATGTTATCTTTGTAGATGTCACCACAACAATCTGTACAACTGAATATTTGTACCTATTTGTCTTATATGTACAATAATAACAACACTTTAGAAAAAGTTATGAGCAACTCAATTGAACGAGGATGATACCAAAATATGTCTTTCACTACATCACTTTTACCTTCACACTCATGTCACTCGATGTATTGTGCTTCATCCAACAAGTGTAACAAGTATTGCATTTGTGTCCTACTCTCAACTTCTATTAATATTTGTTTTTGTCTTACATTGTAGATAGTCCTCAAGGTGGATAAATTCATCGAATTTCTTTCCTTTAATGTCATTAATATCTCTCTTGGTTGTGTGTTGATCTTTGTCATTTGCAACATCACATCAATCTCATCACTGTCCAACCTACCTGCATATGAGTGGCCTTCAAGGTATTTTGTTGATGGGTGATTTTCGGTACCACATGCTACTATTAAGATCCATATTTTGTTGCTTGGATTCTTTCTATTCAACAAAAAGGGACAACCACATTTCTTAGTCTCTGTCTCGAATCTTCTTTTGTATTTTTTCTCACGGTCAACACATTGCCTTTTGGCTCCTTTCTTGTATGACCCATATCCTTCACAAGCAAGATTTACTCTTGCTCATCCTGCATCAAAGTCCTTTTTAGTTACAACGAATCCATTAATCTTTCCCTGATTTTGTGCCCACAAGATCATTTCCTCCCTTGACGTAAATAGTCTCGCTGGTGTAAATTGCTCCATATAATTAATAATAATGTCGATGCATTCTTCTTCAACCTAAAATTATCAAAATAAATATTAATTAGTCAAGGGAACAAAAAATTATTTGAATCCAAAAGGCATAGTCTTGGCCAGAGGTGATTGAGATTCACACATGAGTCTTGTCCTTGTTTGGTCGAGACTCATGTTGAGAGTCTCGACCACCTCTGACCAAGATTCTCTATATGAGTCTCAACCATGCGGGGCCAAGATAGAGCTCAAAACAAACAATCCAAAACATGATTTTTTTTAACTAAACAGAACTCGAAATATACCTCATTGACGCTTGTAGTACTTGTACAATACGTTTCTTATGCCATTTCTTCCAAAAATTAGCTCAATCTCGATCCAAATGAGAGCCCTAACTTCAATAATAAAAACGAATGAAAATGTCATTATATTGATGCATTTTTTCACTTTTGTAAAGTTAAAACCTCATTTAGAATGCAAACTTTATAGAAAATTGGACGGAATGGTCATCGAAACCTCACTGGAATGCCAGAAAATTCTTGCTTTAGCTCGCCAGAGATGATGAAGGGATGGTGGGGCCGATAAATGGGGTAGGGTGGGGTGAATGAGAGTATTTGGAGATAAGTAAGGTGTTTAATGAAAGGTAGTTTAGTCATTTTATATAGGGATAAAATTAGAATTCAAATATGAGATGAACCCATCCACTTGTGGGGTGATTTAACCCCACTCTTACTCACTCTCATCACTGCAGGATTAGTTTTCCCATATAAAGTAGCCTAGAAAATGCAATATCATAACATATTTAAAAGCAAAGCTAGAGAAAAACATCATTTTATTTAAAAGAATAAATTTGCATTTAGGGTTGCCTAGAAAAATGTAATATCATTTACACATTTAAAAGCCAAGGTAGAGAAAAACATCTTATTTTTAAAAAGAAAAAAATTCGATTTAGACTCTTAGATGCCTATCTATTGTCCAATATCTTCTTGTAAATGATATTAAATAGAGCAATCTCAAAAAATGAATTCAATGATGAATAATAAATAAATAAATTCAACGATAGCCACCTTTATCCCGTGAGGTACAATAAAGATAAAGCATGGTGAATGAATGATATGAGAGCAGCTTATTCATATTATTCTAGCATGTTCCAACATGAAAGGAGCAGTCTTTTGTATAGTCTATTGACATAGTATTCTCTCAATCTATTAAATCTTGGAAAAAAAATTGGTAAATATATTTTACTTTTCATTTTATTCACATTTGCAAACCTTTATCTATAATCTTTTTTTGTGGGCAAACATTTTAATGTCAAAATTATTGAATCAATTTTTTATGGTAGAAAATATGATAGTTCAGATTCATATTTCCATGGAATCCATGACTAATCTCCTAAGCTAACTAAATAGCTATGACTTACACTTTATTTTGAATAGCTATGTTCTAACAAAACTAATGTGGTAATCTTGTGTAGTTTGGTGTGTTTGTGGCTGTGCTTTTTTTTTTTTTTTTGTAATTTTTTTTTTATCCAACCTCAACTATGGCCATTAAAGAATAGATGTCCCTCAACCTCCATTTGTAATATAGTGCTATTTTACAAAACATTATGTGTTATGCAAACCCAAAGTTCAGTCCTGTCCCATGTTTACTTTTTTTTTTTTGGGTAAGTTGGTTCACAATTTAAAGACCATGTATCATTTTGTAACAAAAACAAAAACAAAAAAAACAAAAAAGATCCTAAATCATTTAAGCAAACAAGTGATTGTGCGAGTGCATTACATGGGACGAAACAAATTTGATTATTGTGCTTATGATCCATCATGGATTAAGAAAAAAAGAATAAAATAAAGAGAGAAAAAAGGAAAAAAAAATTAAAAATGTATATTACTGTCAATGTTCTACTTAAACATAACTATCATAACACTATCTCTCTACTCTCCAATAAAAGTGACAATTTGTGAACGATATGATAACCTGATTCGAACACGACATTCACTTAATAAGTTTAAGTTTAACATAAATGAGTTTGAGTTAAAATACATTAAATATAATTAAACACAACTAAATTTTAGGTAATTAACAAATTAACCTGCTAAACCTAAAAATGACATGTATAATATGATTATGGATAAGTTAAAAGACAAATTATAAATAAGTTAATTTAAAATTAATATATTGATGACATAATTTTTATTCTTTTAAAAAATAATTTTATTTTATTTTTAATAAGTTATTTATGTTTTATATTATTATTAATATTTTTATAAAAAATAATTTTAAAATTGGTTACAAAAAATTAAATAAGTTATATATAGGTATACAAATATGATACGATTAATAAATTGATTGAGTTTAAATTTGTATATCCAACACGATTAATAAATAAATCAGATTTAAATTTACAATATACGAGTCATATTTATTTGCAACATGACCCATTTATGAAACGATGACATAAATTGTCACCCCTCCAATTTTATCACTTTTTATAGTTATTTTTACTACTTCTTGATTTAAAAAGAAGTTGCCTTTTTTTTTTAATAATTTGCTGAAAGTCTCATAAAAATCCAAGAGAAAAAAATAGAGCAAAGAGACAAATTTCTAAAGGATGATTTACAATAATGAAATGTTCGGTGGAAATCACTAATTGTTATAGAACATTCATTCTATAGTGGATTATTTTACATTGTACGGAGTTGTGGATGTCTTTTCAACTTAGATTTTAATAGATAAAAAATCTTGTGTGTAATATTCTTCACATTTTCATTTATTTACATTTTTGCAAACCTTATTTATTTGTTATTTAATGATATCGAGATTAGTTTTCACAAAGGGGATTGACATTCACTAAGAAAAACCCTTAAAATCTCTACTAATCCAGTCCTAACTTACATAAATTGTGTTATTTTATGTTTTACAAATCAATATCAGCACTTAAACTTAAATGTCGAATGAAAAAAAAAAAACATTCATAACACTGACAAATAGAGAAAATGTTTGATGTGTCAAAAGAGGGTAATTTCACCAAGAGATGTTTATTTCAAAAAAAAAAGTTCACATTTTATTTTGAAAAATTATCATCTAAGAAATTTTCAGTATTTGCAAGCTTCATATCGTTATGTGGCTCACACTGTTGGGTTTTTGATCTTTTGGTACCCTTGTAAATCTTTCCTCCATGCAATTTATCAATGTTGTTATAAATATAATTAAATAATGTGGATGTCTATCATATAAATTTGATGATGCAATGTTGGTGCAATTAATTACTTAACAAGGAAGAAATCTATCAAAGTATTTGATATTTCTTAATAATGAAAAAATCAACCGAAGTCGTTAATCTTTCTTAGCACTGAAGAAATTAACCAGATCTGTCAATCTTTCTTATTAAAGAAAAAAATCAATCTCAGCCACGAAGATTAGTTGGTGACTAAGAAAGAAACATATATAAATAGGCCCTTGACTATTCATTTATTTATGATGATCCGAAAGATCTATTAATAAATAAGGCTCTCTTTTCCTCTCATATATTTTTCTCTCTTCTGAATTTATTTCAATTTTCAATTTATATTTTTGTAGTTAAGTTATTTCATCTTCATAACACATTACCAGTATAAGTCTCTGCCACTTCTTCCTTGCTACAAGCATGAGTTACTTCTTCCTTACTGCAAACACAAGTTTCTACTATTCTCTTATTGCTACAAACTCTCTTAGGACAAGTTTGTGCTAATTTTCTTGCTGCCTCACGTATCTTTTTATCTTTATGTCTAATTTAGCTAAACTTAAGTTTGTTGTTCTTGATATTAAAGGCAAGAACTGTTTTTTGAACCTTCACTTTGGTTACCGCGGTATTGTATTCTCCATTTTTCATTGTACCCTAGTTACCGCGGTATTGCAATTTTCTTCCTTGTTTCTGTATTTGCATTCTGATTATCGCAATATTGTGGAGTTACTTCTTCAATCCATTTTGGTTACTACGGTACTATGACAGTTCTTCTGTATTTCATTTTGATTACCACGGTACTCTACCACGGTAATGCATCTATCTTCCTTTCTCATTTCTTGTTTACTTGCTTTGATTACTATAATACTCCTTCCTTCTATTGTAGTACACAAAAGCAGGAGAATACTTTGACTCATCTAGCATGATATCCTTGCACATTATATGTCGTATAGGATAGAGAATTACTAGAGTATAGTTTAAAAGTGTTAGAACCACATTAATCACTAAGAATGATGAATTGATTCTAAATCTTTAAGGTTGAAGATTCAAGAAGGTAGGGAATAACGGTACAAGGATTAGATGGAACTGAGCATTAAGCTGGATATGTTTTTTAAATTTTAATTCATTATGTTGATTTAAATAAAATATACATGTATACTTGTCAGCCTAGGAATATGCTTTGAATTGAATATGCATGTTGATGGTTAGATTTACAAGATGAATATATATTATTGCATGATTTCAATGATGCATGTGATATGAATGATAAAGTAACATACCTATGATAGATATAGAATTATGTTTACCATACTTACTTGTAATTTTTCTAAATTATATTTCTAATTTAACATGCTACAATATGAATTGTAATTAAAGAAAGATTCATAAAGATTACAACTATGTACCAGCACGATGATGTACCAAGGAGTATCATCATGAGTGTTTCAACTTGGACCTGACTTTCCAATTTTTTGTTTACTTGATTGATTTGGAACTAAGAGTTTAGATTGACCCTACTTCCTTGATTGATGAATTGGGAGTTTGCATTGACCCCACTTCATAGATGAGAAGGGTTAGAGAGTCTGGATTGACCTCAATCCCTATATGTGGAACATTGAAGTGGATTCCTTTTGATCTTAACGACAACTGATAAACAACCAACTATTTGAATCACCAAATCTATGAAAGTATTTGACACGTGTGTTTCACTTGATTGAAATAATGATTTACATATTCGGGATGATCCACTAGACTCTTTGAGTTCACCCCTTCTTTTCTAACATTTCAGGAAACCAGTGATCAAAGGTTCGTGGCTAGTGGGAGTTTACCTTAGTAGTTTATTTTCAGACTTTACTTTTCTTATTTTATAGTTTTGTTTTAGTCGGGCATGTTGGCCTTAGTTTTCACTTGTCAGTTTTAAGGATATTTTATTGATTGAATTTAAAGATCATCGTACACCTTGGATTTTAATGTTGAAGTATATTTCGAACTTTATTTGATTTGTTTCATTAAAAAGATTTCAAAGTATTTTATGAGAATCAATATGAGTTATTGTAACCAAAAAGTCTCATGGAGTTGGGATAGACTAAAGAAAGAACTAAAAAGAAAGAGGGATAAAGTGACGTCCCGTCTCTCAGTGACCTTGGTGATGCATTTGTTTCGTACCTGATGATTACGTGCTTGTTGCCATTTGTGCATATTGACTTGAGGGCACTTTGGTTATTGTGCCCTTCGTAATGGAACCAACCATTAAGAGGCAAGGTGTTACACATATCTTAGTGCAATAAGTGCATTTATGTATCTTGCTAATAACACAGAACCTGATATATCATTTTCAGTGAATCTATTAGCAAGATATAGTTCTTCTCTCACTCGAAAGCATTAGAATGACATTAAACATATTTTGTGATACCTCAAATGAAAACTTGATAAGGGTTTGTTTTATTTCAATAATTTGAAACTAGAACTAATTGATTATAATGATGTTAGATATTTGTTTGATCCGCATAAAATACATTCTCGAATGGATTATTTATTCACATATGGTGGGACTATCATTCATGAAGGTTTACAAAACAATCATTAATTGCAACCTCCTCAAATCATGTTGAATTAATAGTCATTCATGAGGCAAGCTGAGAATGTGTTCATCATATTCGAAAAAATTGTAAATTACCTTTAAATAAAGAAATCTTCTCAATCTTATATGAAGACAATGCTGCTTGCATTACACAATAATATGAAGGATATATTAAAGGTGATAGAACGAAACATATCTTACCAAAGTTCTTTTTCACATATGAACTCCAAACAAATAGATAAATTGATATCCAACAAACAAGATTATGCAACAATTCTGCAGATTCATTTACCAAGACACTACTAACTGCAACATTTGAGAAATTGGTTTATAAAATTAGAATGAGACGACTTAAAAAGTCTCAAGTGATGTTCACATGAGTGAAGGATAATATTGTTGTACACTTTTTTCTTACATAAGGTTCTTCCATTAGGTTTTTTCTTAGTAAGGTTTTTAATGAGGTAGCCACTACATCATCAAAGGAATTGTGTACTATTTTTCTTTTACTTGAAATTTTTCCCATAGGGGTTTTTTCAAGTAAGGTTTTAACGATACATATTCCATACAACAATAAACATCTAAGGGAGAGTGTCATAAATATAATTAAATAATGTAAATGTCTATCTTATAAACTTGATAATGTAATAATGACGCAATGCTGGTGCAACCAATTATTTAACGATGAACAAATCTATCAAAGTCGTTGATCTTTATTAGTAATGAAACAATCAAGTAAACTCATTGATCTTTCATAGTAATAAAGAAATAAATCAGATTCGTGCATCTTTCTTATTAAAGAAGAAATCAATTTCAGCCGTTGAAAATTGACAACTAAGAAAAAAACTTCTATAAATAGGGTCCTCGTTATTCATTTCTTTACAATAAAATTATCGGAAAATTCTATTAATAAATAAGTCTCTCTCTTTCTCTCATATATTTTTTCCATCTTTTGAATATATTTCAATTCTCTATTTATATTTTTGTAATTAAGTTATTTCAATTTCATATTAAATGTCAATTTTTCATTGTTCTTTTCCTTTTTCCCCATCCATCGATGCTCACTAGAGATCCCTAAATGTTAGTTTTATCTTAAACATCAATTCACTCTAGTGTTAGTTTATTGGGTAAATTAGATTAATGTATATTTACATACATTTGAACTTATTAAACCTAATTTAAAATTGAAGCATCGGTCGAATGAACTCAATTAAAAGCTCGTAAGCTCCATTAGCCTATTTAATATAAGCCAATTAATTTACTCGGTCAAACTTGAAACACAATTTTCAAAGTGCCAATACGCACATATATATTTCAAACCTAATGAAAATTTACTGTAACGCCTTTGGTATTAACTAAGTAATAAAATGTTAAAAAAAAAAAAAGTTTTTAGTATTGATTTTCAGTTTAGGAAGATAATAACGCAATCTTGTTTTTTCCCTAACTGATCAACACCACTTCAAATACCTTTAATTAAGACAACCCTTTACAATCATAATAATAATAATAATAATAATAATAATAATAATAATAATAATAATAATAATATCTGAAAGTCTTATTTAAACAAAAGGTAAATAAAAAAAAATCGTAATAAACGTGGCATTATTTTAAATGTGAAACCAATAAACAGAGGAAGTATTTTGGGTGCACTCCTTGAATTTGGGGTGGCAAAAAAAATATTAAAAAAGAAGAGAATTTGTGGAGGGCGGTTATTTTCAAAGTTAAATGTGATGTATCACGTGGGTAAGAAAAGTTTATCTCAAATGTTGGTAAAGACATACTAATTATTGTAATAAATGTGATATGACAAAATCTCTCCTAGAGGCTCTAGTTCGAGGGTTGAGTTGTTTTTAGAAAACAATC
>JAJIYU010019394.1:0-10830 GCA_030144865.1 Tinospora cordifolia | reverse complement strand
TGCATGCATCGATTAGTCACCCGACCTCCGCGGGGACGATGAAAAAGCGCGCGAGGAGTGAAGAGAGAAAAAGAAAACGAAAACGAAAAGCAAAAGAGGGGTGCAACACGAAGACTTCCCAGGAGGTCACCCATCCTAGCACTACTCTCGCCCAAGCACACTTAACTACGAATTTCTAATTGGATCCGGTGCATTAGTGCTGGTATGATCGCACCCACTTATTATGCCCAACAAATATACTTTAAATCGGTTCAATACCTCAAGTTGCTCCTCTCGGAATCGCGTCAATTCGTGCCGAGGAAAGAAGCCCCGGAAAAGAAAAGTCCTCGCCGACTTGCATGCAACAATTCGTGACCCGAACTCCGCGGCGACTGCGACAAAATGCGCGAGGAGTGAAGAGAGAAAAAGAAAATGAAAACCAAAAGCAAAAGAGGGGTGCAACATGAGGACTTCACAGGAGGTCACCCATCCTAGTACCACACTCGCATGCTTAATTGCGGAGTTCTGATGTGATCCTGTGCATTAGTGCTTGTATCGTCCGCCCACTTGTCATGCCCAACAAATATACTTTAAACCAGTTCAATCCCTCAAGTTGCCTCTCCCAGAATCGCGTCAATTCATGCCGAGGAAAGAAGCCCCGGAAAGGAAAAGTCCCCGCCGACTTGCATGCATCGATTCGTCACCCGACCTTCGCGGCAACGGCAAAAAAACGCGCGAGGAGTGAAGAGAGAAAAAGAAAACGAAAACCAAAAGCAGGGTGCAACACGAGGACTTCCCAGGAGGACACCCAACCTAGTACTACTCTCGCCCAATCCCGCTTAACTGCGGAGTTTTGATGGGATCCGGTACATTAGTGCTGGTATGATCACACCCACTTGTCATGTCCAAAAAATATACCTTAAATCGGTTCAATAGCTTAAGTTGCCCCTCCCAGAATCGCGTCAATTCGTGCCGAGGAAAGAAGCCCCGGAAAGGAAAAGCCCCTGCCAACTTGCATGCATCGATTCGTCATACGACCTCCGCGGCGACGGCAAAAAAGCTCGCGAGAGGTGAAGTGTGAAAAAGAAAACGAAAACGAAAAGCAAAAGAGGGGTGCAACACGAGGACTTCCAAGGAGGTCACCCATCCTAGTACTACTCTCGCCCAAGCACGCTTAACTGCAGAGTTCTGATGGGATCCAGTGCATTAGTGCTGGTATGATCGCACCCACTTCTCATGCCCAACAAATATACCTTAAACCGGTTAATTACCTAGAGTTGCCCCTCCCGGAATTGCGTTAATTCGTGTCGAGGAAAGAAGCCCCGGAAAGAAAAAGTCCCCACCGACTTGCATGAATCAATTCGTCACCCGACCTCCACGGTGAAGGCGAAAAAGCGCGCGAGGAGTGAAGAGCGAAAAAGAAAACAAAAACCAAAAGTAAAAGAAGGGTGCAACACGAGGACTTCCTAGGAGGTCACCCATCCTAGTACTACTCCCGCCCAAGCACGCTTAACTGTGGAGTTCTGATGGGATCCGGTGCATTAGTGCGGGCATGATCGCACCCACTTGTCATGCCCAAAAAATATACCTTAAACCGGTTCAATACCTCAAGTTGCCCCTCCTGGAATCGCGTCAATTCATGCCGAGGAAAGAAGCCCCAGAAAGGAAAAGTCCCCGTCGACTTGCATGCATCGATTCATCACCCTACCTCCGCGGCGACGGCGAAAAAGCGCGCGGGGAGTGAAGAGAGAAAAAAAAACGAAAACCAAAAGCAAAAGAGGGGTGCAACACGAGGACTTCCCAGGAGGTCACCCATCTTAGTACTACTCTTGCCCAAGCACGCTTAACTGCGGAGTTCTGATGGGATCCGGTGCATTAGTGCTGGCATGATCGAACGCACTTGTCATGCCCAAAAAATATACCTTAAATCGGTTCAATACCTTAAGTTGCCCCTCCCGGAATCGTGTCAATTCGTGCCGAGGAAAGAAGCCCCGGAAAAGAAAAGTCCCTGCCGACTTGCATGCATCGATTCGTCGCCCGACTTCCGCGGCGACGACAAAAAATAGCGCGAGGGGTGAAGAGTGAAAAAGAAAACGAAACCAAAAGCAAAAGAGGGGTGCAACACGAGGACTACCTAGCTGGTCACCCATCCTAGTACTACTCTCGCCCAAGCACACTTAACTGCAGAGTTCCGATGGGATCCGGCGCATTAGTGCTGGTATGATCGCACCGACTTGTCATGCCCAACAAATATACTTTAAACCGCTTCAATATTTCAAGTTGCCCCTCCCGGAATCGTGTCAATTCATGCCGAGGAAAGAAGCCCCGGAAAGGAAAAGTCCACGCCGACTCGCATGCATCGATTCGTAACCCAACCTCCACGGCGAAGGCAAAAAAGCGCGTGAGGAGTGAAGAGAGAAAAAGAAAATGAAAACCAAAAAGCAAAAGAGGGGTGCAACACGAGAACTTCCCATGCGGTCACCCATCCTAGTATTACTATCGCCCAAGCACGCTTAACTGCGGAGTTCTGATGGGATCCGGTGCATTAGTGTTGGTATGATCGCACCCACTTGTCATGCCCAACAAATATACCTTAAATCGGTTCAATACCTCAAGTTGCCCCTCCCGGAATCGCGTCAATTCTTGTCGAGGAAAGAAGCCCCAAAAAGGAAAAGTCCCCGCCGACTTGCATGCATCGATTCGTCATCTGACCTCCGCGGCAACGACGAAAAGGCGCGCGAGGGGTGAAGAGTGAAAAAGAAAACGAAAACCAAAAGCAAAAGAGGGGTGCAACGCGAGGACTTCCCAGGGTGTTACCCATCATAGTACTACTCTCGCCCAAGCACGCTTAACTGTGGAGTTTTGATGGCTTCCGGTGCATTAGTGCTGGTATGATCGCACCCACGTGTCATACCCTAAAAATATACCTTAAATCGGTTCAATACCTCATGTTGCCCCTCCCGGAATCGCGTCAATTCATGCCGAGGAAAGCAGCCCCAGAAAGGAAAAGTCCCCGCCGACTTGCATGCATCGATTCGTCACCCGACCTCCGCGGCGATGGCGAAAAAGCGCGCGAGGAGTGAAGAGAGAAAAAAAAACGAAAACCAAAAGCAAAAGAGGGGTGCAACACGAGGACTTCCTAGGAGGTCACCCATCCTAGTACTACTCTCGCCCAAGCACGCTTAATTGCGGAGTTCTGATGGGATCCGATGCATTAGTGCTGGCATGATCGAACGCACTTGTCATGCCCAACAAATATACCTTAAACCGGTTCAATACCTCAAGTTGACCCTCCCGGAATCGTGTCAATTCGTTCCGAGGAAAGAAGCCCCGTAAAGGAAAAGTCCCTGCCGACTTGCATGCATCGATTCGTCGACCGACCTCTGCGGCGACGGCGAAAAATAGCGCGAGGGGTGAAGAGTAAAAAAGAAAATGAAACCAAAAGCAAAAGAGGGGTGCAACACGAGGACTACCTAGCTGGTCACCCATCCTTGTACTACTCTCGCCCAAACACGCTTAACTGCAGAGTTCCGATGGGATCCGGTGCATTAGTGCTGGTATGATCGCACCGACTTGTCATGCCCAACAAATATACTTTAAACCGGTTCAATACTTCAAGTTGCCCCTCCCGAAATCGAGTCAATTCATGCTGAGGAAAGAAGCCCCAAAAAGGAAAAGTCCCCGCCGACTCGCAAGCATCGATTCGTCACCCGACCTCCGCGGCGACGGCGAAAAAGCGTGCGAGGAGTGAAGAGAGAAAAAGAAAACGAAAACCAAAAGCAAAAGAGCGGTGCAACACGAGAACTTCCCAGGTGGTCACCCATCCTAGTACTACTATCGCCCAAGCACGCTTAACTGCAGAGTTCTGATCGAATCCGGGTCATTAGTGATGGTTTGATCGCACCCGCTTGTCATGCCCAACAAATATACCTTAAATCGGTTCAATACCTCAAGTTGCCCCTCCCGGTATCGCGTCAATTCGTGCCGAGGAAGGAAGCCCCGAAAAGGAAAAGTCTCCGCCGACTTGCACGCATCGATTCGTCATCCGACCTCCGTGGAAACGGCGAAAAAGCGCGCGAGGGGTGAAGGGTGAATCGGTTTACTCTTCACCCCTCGCGCGCATCGATTCTTCAACCGACCTCCGCGGCGACGGCGAAAAAGAGCGCGAGGAGTGAAGAGAGAAAAAGAAAATGAAAACCAAATGCAAAAGAGGTGTGCAACACGAGGACTTCCCAGGAGGTCACCCGTCCTAGTACTACTCTCGCTCTAGCACGCTTAACTGAGGAGTTCTGATGGGATCCGGTGCATTACTGCTGGTATGATCGCACCCACTTGTCATGCCCAACAAATATACCTTAAAGCGGTTCAATACCTCAAGTTGCTCCTTCTGGAATTGCGTCAATTCGTGCAGAGGAAAGAAGCCCCGGAAAAGGAAAGTCCCCGCCGACTTGCATGCATCGATTCGTCACCCGACCTCCGCGGCGACGGCGAAAAAGTGCGCGAGGAGTGAAGAGAGAAAAAGAAAACGAAAACCAAAAGCAAAAGAGGGGTGCAACACGAGAACTTCCCAGGCAGTCACCCATCCTAGTACTCTATCGCCCAAGCACGCTTAACTGTGGAGTTCTGATGGGATCCGGTGCATTAGTGTTGGTATGATCGCACCCACTTGTCATGCCCAACAAATATACCTTAAATCGATTCAATATCTCAAGTTGCTTCTCCCAGAATCGCGTCAATTCGTGCCGAGGAAAGAAGCCCCGGAAATGCAAAGTCCCCGCCGACTTGCATGCATCGATTCGTCACCCGACCTCCGCAGCGACGGCGAGAAAGCGCGCGAGGAGCGAAGAGCGAAAAAGAAAACGAAAACGAAAACCAAAAGCAAAAGATGGGTGCAACACGAAGACTTCCCAGGAGGTCACCCATCCTAGCACTACTCTCACCCAAGCACGCTTAACTGCGGAGTTCTGATGGGATCCGGTGCATTACTGCTAGTATGATCGCACCCACTTGTCATGCCAACAAATATACTTTAAATCAGTTCAATACCTCAAGTTGCCCCTCCCGGAATCGCGTCAATTCGTGCTGAGGATAGAAGCCCCAGAAAGGAAAAGTCCCCGCCGACTTGCATGCATAGATTCGTCACCCGACCTCTGCGGCGACGGCGAAAAAGCGCGCAAGGAGTGAAGAGAGAAAAAGAAAACGAAAACAAAAAAAAGAGGGGTGCACCACGAGGACTTCCCGAGAGGTCACCCATCCTTGTACTACTCTCGCCCAAGCACGCTTAACTGCGGAGTTCTGATGGGATGCGGTGCATTAGTGCAGGTATGATCGCACCCGCTTGTCATGCCCAACAAATATACCTTAAACCAGTTCAATACCTCACGTTGCCCCTCCCGGAATCGCGTCAATTCGTGCCGAGGAAAGAAGCCCCGGAAAGGAAACGTCCCCGCCGACTTGCATGCATTGATTCGTCACCCGACCTCCGCGGCGACGGCGAAAAACAGCGCGAGGAGTGAAGAGAGAAAAAGAAAACGAAAACGAAAAGCAAAAGAGGGGTGCAACACGATGACATTCCAGGAGGTCACCCATCCTAGAATTACTCTCGCCCAAGCACGCTTAACTGCGAACTTTTGATGGGATCCTGTGCATTAGTGCTGGTATGATCGCACCCACTTTTCATGCCCAACAAATATACCTTAAACCAGTTCAATACCTCAAGTTGCCCTTCCCGGAATCGCGTCAATTCGTACCGAGGAAAGAAGCCCCGAAAAGGAAAAGTCCCCGCCGACTTGCATGCGTCAATTCGTCACCCGACCTCCGCGGCGACGGCGAAAAAGCGCGCGCAGAGTGAAGAGAGAAAAAGATAACGAAAACCAAAAAAAAAAAGAAGGGTGCAACACGAGGACTTCCCAGGAGGTCACCCTTCCTAGTACTACTCTCGCCCAAGCACGCTTAACATATGAGTTTTGATGGGATCCGGTGCGTTAGTGCTGGTATGATCGCACCCACTTCTCATGCCCAACAAATATACCATAAACCGGTTTAATACCTCAAGTTGCCCCTCCCGGAATCGTGTCAATTTGTGCCGAGGAAAGAAGCCCCGGAAAGGAAAATCCCCGCCGACTTGCATGCATCGATTCGTCACCCGACCTCCGCGGCAACGGCGAAAAAGAGCGCGAGGAGTGAAGAGAGAAAAAGAAAACGAAAACCAAAAGCAAAAATGGGGTGCAACACGATGACTTTCCAGGAGGATACCCATCCTAGTACTACTCTCGCCCAGGCACACTTAACTACGAAGTTCTGATGGGATCCGGTGCATTAGTGCTGGTATGATCGCACCCACTTGTCATGCCCAACAAATATACCTTAAACCAGTTCAATACCTCAAGATGACCCTCCTGTAATCGCGTCAATTCGGGCCGAGGAAAGAAGCCCCGGAAAGGAAACATCCCCGCTGACTTACCTGCATCGATTCGTCACCCGACCTCCGCGGCGATATCGAAAAAGCGCGCGACGAGTGAAAAGAGAAAAAGAAAACGAAAACCAAAAAAAAAAGAGGGGTGCACCACGAGGACTTCCTGGGAGGTCACCCATCCTAGTACTACTCTCGCCCAAGCACGCTTAGTTGCGCAGTTCTGATGGGATCCGGTGCATTTGTGTTGGTATGACCGCACCCACTTGTCATGCCCAATAAATATACCTTAAACCAGTTCAATACCTCAAGTTGCCCCTCCCGAAATCGCGTCAATTCGTGCCGAGGAAACAAGCCCTGGAAAGGAAACGTCCCTGCCGACTTGCATGCATCGATTCGTCACCTGACCTCCGCGGCGACGGCGAAAAAGAGCGTGAGGAGTGAAGAGAGAAAAAGAAAACGAAAACCAAAAGAAAAAGAGGGGTGCAACACGATGACTTTCCAGGAGGTCACCCATCCTAGTATTACTCTCGCCCAAGCTCGCTTAACTGCGAAGTTCTGATGGGATCCGGTACATTAGTGTTGGTATGATCGCACCCACTAGTCATGCCCAACAAATGTGCCATAAACCGGTTCAATACTTCAAGTTGCCCCTCCCGAAATCGTATCAATTCGTGCCGAGGAAAGAAGCCCCGGAAAGGAAAAGTCCCAGCCGACTTGCATGCATCGATTCGTCACCCGACCTCCGCGGGGACGGCGAAAAAGAGCACGAGGAGTGAAGAAAGAAAAAGAAAACGAAAACGAAAAGCAAAAGAGGGGTGCAACACGATGACTTTCCAGGAGGTTACCCATCCTAGTATTACTCTCGCACAAGCATGCTTAACTGCGAAGTTCTGATGGGATCCAGTGCATTAGTGCTGGTATGATCGCACCCATTTTTCATGCCCAACAAATATACCTTAAATCGGTTCAATACTTCAAGTTGCCCCTCCGAAAATCACGTCAATTCAAACCGAAGAAAGAAGCCTCGGAAAGGAAAAGTCCCCACCGACTTGCATGCATCGATTCGTCACCCGACCTCCGCGGCGACGGAGAAAAAGCGCGCGAGGAGTGAAGAGAGAAAAAGAAAACGAAAACCAAAAAAAAAAGAGGGTGCAACACGAGGACACCCCAGGAGGTCACCCATCCTAGTACTACTCTCGCCCAAGCACGCTTAACATCAGAGTTTTGATGGGATCCGGTGCATTTGTGCTTGTATGATCGCACCCACTTGTCATTCCCAACAAATATACCATAAACCGGTTCAATACCTCAAGTTGCCCCTCCCAGAATCGCGTCAATTAGTGCCGAGGAAAGAAGCCCCAGAAAGGAAAAGTCCCCGCCGACTTGCATGCATCAATTCGTCACCCGACCTCCGCGGCGACGGCAAAAAAGAGCGCGGGGAGTGAAGAGAAAAAGAAAACGAAAACCAAAAGGAAAAGAGGGGTGCAACACGAGGACATCCCAGGAGGTCACCCATCCTAGTACTACTCTCGCCCAAGCATGCTTAACTGCGGAGTTTTGATGGAATCCGGTGCATTAGTGATGGTATGATCGAACCCACTTGTCATGCCCAACAAATATACCTTAAATCGGTTCAATACCTCAAGTTGCCCCTCCCGGAATCGCGTCAATTCGTGCCAAGGAAAGAAGCCCCCAAAAGGAAAAGTCCCAGCCAACTTGCATGCATCGATTCGTCACACGACCTCCGCGGCGACGGCGAAAAAGAGCGCGAGGAGTGAAGAGAGAAAAAGAAAACGAAAACCAAAAGCAAAAGAGGGGTGCAACACGAGGACTTCCCAGGAGGTCACCCATCCTAGTACTACTCTCGCCCAAGCACGCTTAACTGCGGAGTTCTGATGGGATCCGGTGCATTAGTGCTGGTATGATCGCACCCACTTGTCATGCCCAACAAATATACCTTAAACCGGTTCAATACCTCAAGTTGCCCCTCCCAGAATCGCGTCAATTCGTGCCGAGGAAAGAAGCCCCGAAAAGGAAACGTCCCCCCCGACTTGCATGCATCAATTCGTCACCCGACCTTTGCGGCGATGGCGAAAAAGCGCGCGAGGAGTGAAGAGAGAAAAAGAAAACGAAAACCAAAAAAAAAAGTGGGGTGCAACACGAGGACTTCCCTGGAGCTCACCCATCCTAGTACTACTCTCGCCCAAGCACGCTTAACTGCGAAGTTCTGATGGGATCCGTTGCATTAGTGCTGGTATGATCGCCCCCACTTGTCATGCCCAACAAATATACCTTAAACCGGTTCAAAACCTCAAGTTGCCCTTCCCAGAATCGCGTCAATTCGTGCCGAGGAAAGAAGCCCCGAAAAGGAGATGTCCCCGCCGACTTGCATGCATCGATTTGTCACCTAACCTCCGCGGCGACGGCGAAAAAGAGCGCGAGGAGTGAAGAGAGAAAAAGAAAACGAAAACCAAAAGAAAATGAGGGGTGCAACACGAGGACTTCACAGGAGGTCAGCCATCCTAGTACTATTCTCGCCCAAGCACGCTTAACTGCGAAGTTCTGATGGGATCCGTTGCATTAGTGCTGGTATGATCGCACCCACTTGTCATGCCCAACAAATATGCCTTAAACCGGTTGAATACCTCAAGTTGCCCCTCCCGGAATCTCGTCAATTCGTACCGAGGAAAGAAGCCCCGAAAAGGAAAAGTCCCCGCCGACTTGCTTGCATCGATTCATCACCCGACCTCCGTGGCGACGGCGAAAAAACACGTGAGTGAAGAGAGAAAAAGAAAACGAAAACCAAAAAAAAAAGAGGGGTGCAACATGATGACTTCCCAGGAGGTCACCCATGCTTGTACTACTCTCGCCCAAGAACGCTTAACTGCGGAGTTTTGATGGGATCCGGTGCATTAGTGCTGGTATGATCGCACCCACTAGTCATGCCCAACAAATATACCATAAACCGGTTCAATACTTCAAGTTGCCCCTCCTGGAATCGCATCAATTCGTGTCGTGGAAAGAAGCCCCGAAAAGGAAAAGTCCCCGCCGACTTGCATGCATCGATTCGTCACCCGACTTCCGCGGCGACGGCGAAAAAGAGTGCGAGGAGTGAAGAGTAAAAAAGAAAACGAAAACCAAAAGCAAAAGAGGGGAGCAACACGATGAATTTCTAGGAGGTCACCAATCCTAGTACTACTCTCGCGCAAGCACTCTTAACTGCGAAGTTCTGATGGGATCCGGTGCATTAGTGTTGGTATGATCGCACCCACTTGTCATGCCCAACAAATATACCTCAAACCGGTTCATTACCTCAAACTTCCCCTCTCGGAATCGCGTCAATTTGTGCTGAGGAAAGAAGCCCCGGAAAGGAAAAGTCCCCGCCGACTTGCATGCATCGATTCGTCACCTGACCTCCGCGGCGATATCGAAAAAGAGGGCGAGGAGTGATGAGAGAAAAAAAAAACGAAAAATAAAAGCAAAAAAGGGGTGCAACACGAGGACTTCCCAGGAGGTCACCCATCCTAGTACTACTCTCGCCCAACCACGCTTAACTGCAGAGTTCTGATGGGATCCGGTGCATTAGTGCTTGTATGATCGCACCCACTTGTCATGCCCAACAAACATACCTTAAACCGGTTCAATACCTCAAGTTGCCCCTCTCGGAATAACGTCAATTCGTGTCGAGGAAAGAAGCCCCGGAAAGGAAAAGTCCCCGCCGACTTGCATGCATCGATTCGTCACCCGACCTCCGTGGCGATGGCGAAAAAGCGCGCGAGGAGTGAAGGGAGAAAAAGAAAATGAAAACCAAAAAAAAAAGAGGAATGCACCACGAGGACTTCCCGGGAGGTCACCCATCCTAGTACTACGCTCGCCCAAGCACGCTTAACTGCGGAGTTCTGATGGGATCTAGTGCATTAGTGCTGGTATGATCGCACCCACTTATCATGCCCAACAAATATACCTTAAACTTGTTCAATACCTCAAGTTGCCCCTCCCGGAATCGCGTCAATTCGTATCGAGGAAAGAATCCTTGGAAAGGAAACGTCCCCGTCGACTTGCATGCATGGATTCGTCACCCGACCTCCGCGGCGACGGCGAAAAAACGCGCGAGGAGTGAAGAGAGAAAAAGAAAACGAAAACCCAAAGCAAAAGAGGGGTGCAACACGATGACTTTTCAGGAGGTTAGCCATCCTAGTACTACTCTCGCCCAGGCACGCTTAACTGCGATGTTCTGATGGGATCTGGTGCATTAGTGCTGGTATGATCGCACCCACTTGTCATGCCCAACAAATATACCTTAAACCGGTTCAATACCTCAAGTCGCCCCTCCCGGAATCGCGTCAATTCGTGCCGAGGAAAGAAGCCCCGGAAAGGAAAAGTCCCCGCCCACTTGCATGCATCGATTCGTCACCCGACCTCCGCGGCGACGGCGA
>JAJIYU010019393.1:0-10807 GCA_030144865.1 Tinospora cordifolia | reverse complement strand
TTGTATACCATTGTTTATAAGCTAAAGTCATACCAATATACACCGACAATATACCAAACTTATACTATTATTTATAAGCTAAAATATTATATCAATATTATGCCTACTGTATACTAATGTTATAATATTATTTTTAAGCTAAACATTATATCAATGTTACACCAATATTATATCAATAGTTGTTAATCAATTATCTTCGATATTTTTGTTATTAAATTTTTTTATTTTTGTGTATAAATAAAAGTAACTGTATTTTAGTAATTATTCATATTTTTTTAATACAAATATGCAATTTTCCCGAGATGCTAACAATGTGGGCCATGAAGCCGAAGACTTTCTCATTTGAATGCACTGGAAAGGATTCATTGGTTGAGAAGTCATGGTTTGATGGAAACGACTCACTATCCAGATTCTAGATTGATTTGTACAACAGGACGACACGATTAGTTTAATGTATATAACTCTATTTCTATTTATTAATTTAAAGCCATAAACTTTTGCTAATTAATTAAAAGGAAATTACTACTATATTTAATAATACTTCAGCATTTGAATGATCAATCGATTTATTGAGCTATTGAGCCACCAAGGATGGTAACGTTTAATACGTACAAGCAATAAAAAAAATAAATTTTTTTTTTCATATCATATATCTCCAACCCAATTCTCAGTATATGGGCATGGACATATCAAGAACTGCATTAATTAAGCTTGATGCAAACAGGTCAATATATTGAAGTATCAATTAAAATAAATATTATTTTTATGACTCATGTGTAAATTAGGTAGTTTCTGATAACTTTATTTTTTTATTTTATATAAATTAGAGGACAATAAAAAAATAATTTTGAGACATTGTTACAAATTTTTCAACCTCTATTTAAGATATATGTATAATTTTTATAAGAAAAATAAAAAAAACTAATTTATTAAAATAGGAATAGAAGTAAAAAAATTAAGTAGAGTTACCAAATAAATACTAATGATTTGAGATACATTACAATAAGGGACAAATATGTTATTTGTTCTCAATTCAGTATTTTTTGCTTAAAAGAAAATTAAAATTAATTAACCATTGAAGAATATTTTCTAGGTATGAGTATGATATCTTATTCTTCTCTTTTTCTTCAAAAATTAAAAAAATTCAGGTGTCAGAGGTAGGTTCCAGCTGCATATCTGTTGATATTAGTCAAAATTTGCAAATGATATTTTTATTAATACTTTTTTGGAAAGTGTTATTTGTACTGTTTAGAAATAAAAAATATCGTTAAAAGCGCTCGCGGTCACATTTCAGTGTTACATATCTCCAAACTGTCGCCGATTTGATGCACTAAATTATAACGAAAAACCGGTTCGCGGAAAAGTTACCGACCGAAAGCTGCTTAGTCAACAGAGCACCTCTCTATCTCTCGCATCCCCACGTGGCTCAATTGTCTGAATCACCCATGAGTTCGCAACGTGTCGTGAAGACACAACCGTCGCTTCGTGAGCTTGATACGACCGTTCGTCTCACGGCAATAATTTTCCCGGGAAATAGAAACTTTCTAGTTTCTACTGTGCGCTTTCTACCCGCGAGACTCTTAACAGTAGTTTCTGAAAAATTAAAAATCACGTCTTCTCTAGATCAACCCTAGGTTTTTCCTCTCCTCGTCGATCCTCTGTGTCCAATTCGATCGATTTGGGGATTACAAAATCAAATCTTTTCATCAGAAAACGCTAGCAATGGACGACCCCTCTACACCTGCACTGGAAAACCGGATTCGAAGACCTCCGACTTCTTTGTCTTCGTTATCACCATCGTCCTCGTCGTTGTCGTCGTCTTCTTCGTCTTCTTCTTTGGTCAATTCGTCGTCAAACCAGTTGAACCTTCCTTCGAACATGTCAAGAACTAGTTTATCTCTCGATTTTTCGTCTCCGTTCTCGACTCATGTAGATCGAATGGTGGGGGTTGGGTACCATCCATCGCCCTCGAGAACAATTTATAGTGACAGGTTTATTCCGAGTAGATCCGGTTCGAATTTCGCGCTTTTTGACATTTCTCCATCGTCGAATTCGTCGAATGAGGGGAAGGAGGATGGTTCCGGTTCTTATGCAACGCTGCTGAGAACTGTGTTGTTTGGGCCAGATTCTGGGGTGGTTTCGCCCATCACGCCGGAGAAGCAGTTGGGATTGGAGGGAAAGTTGTCGCCTTTAAGTCCACCGAATAGGAATATTTTCAGGTATAAGACGGAGACGAGGCGGTCATTGTATTCACTTTCGCCATTTGGATTTGATGACGCATTGCTGCCTGGGGTTAGTCCAAGTCCGGCCAAGGCGCAGCGGAAGGTTCCTCGATCGCCATATAAAGTAAATGCTGGTTGGAATTCTGATGGTTTTGTGAATTTTTTTTTTCTTTTTTTTTTTTTTTAGCTGATTTGAATTGGCTTGTTTGTTTCTAGGTTTTGGATGCACCTGCATTGCAGGACGATTTCTATTTGAACCTTGTGGATTGGTCTTCGCATAATGTGCTGGCTGTAGGGTTGGGTAACTGTGTTTATTTGTGGAATGCTTGTAGCAGTAAGGTAATACTTTGCTTCTTTTTCACTATACTGTTTTGTTTGATTGTTTGAATGAGTTGGCTTTTCTTATGCAGCTCCATTTTTAATTAGCTCTATCTGGGATTTTCTACGTGTAGGTAACAAAGTTATGTGACTTAGGAATGGATGACAGTGTCTGTTCTGTGGGATGGGCACAACGTGGTACGCATCTGGCTGTTGGAACAAATGAAGGGAATGTACAGGTGAAATATCCTTACTTTTCTCTAACATTTGAGGGTTCCAAATGTAATCATTTGAATATATGAAACAGCTTCACGTATAAAATCCCTGCACAGTATGAGCTAGTGAAAGTGATACTTGATTGCTTAAGAAAGTCTATTACATAGCAACCGCAACTATAGCATTGACATGATTTAGGAGATAAATTCCAGTGATGTTCATCTGGTGGAACAGAGAGTATATGTTTTCTTTTAACTATTAAAGCACCTGGAGCATTATATTGACTATAAATCTTGTTTGCCTAGTTGGAAACAGGTGAAGGGAAGGAAAAGGGATTATGAACTTATTGAGATTTGTAACTTTCCTGTTAAAGATGCATTTTCTTCTTATGTTTCATATTCTAGTGGATTTGTGGAAGAGCTAGTGTATTAGAATTTCAGTTATCTAGTCTTTAGGGAAGTTTTCACGAATTTGATTATCGGAGAACCTTGAATAATATTATAATCTCAATTTATACAATATATAATACTTTAACTTGAAGATAGTGTGAATGTCTTCGTAATTTTGTGAATCATATGAGTATACTGTTGCATTTAAATTGTGAACTTTGCTAAAATAGAATATCATAAAAAATCGAAGTCGCACAACCTCTTAGACAAATGAGATGATTGTAGCCCATGGATACTAGGTTGCCTCAGATGGCATGAGGGCCTTTGCATCTTTGTGAAATGTGTGACTGTGAGTGTGTCGCATTTAAATTGTGAACTATGGTTAAAACATAGTTTAATGTAAGATTGTAAAAAATCTATGTCACAACCTCCAAATGAGATGATTGTGTCCATAGAGAATGTGTTTCCTAGGATTACAAATATTTTACTTCATGGGAAATTATTGGGATGATAGCTTTGGTCACTTATACTTGAGAGAGGAAATATCACCTCTGCATTTGTGTAATGAGATGATTGTCTCCAATGTTGTCTGGTTATGGAAAACCATAACATAATGAATTTTCTTTATGTGATACTTCTTAGGACAAGACAGGGGATTAATTTTATTGTAAACTATAGGTATTAGACAGACATGTAGGATCTCTTTTCCTGGCAATTCAGTATCTCTATAAGAAGAATTCTTCATGCTATAAAGAAGCGATCACATATTTTCTTGGAACTTTAGCTATTCAACAATGCTAGTTAGGGGTCAATTATGAATCTTGATGTATTCGACCAAGAGAAAGATGCTTGCAAAAAGTTTTAGTTTTCTGTGTAGTTCTTGCAAAAAAAAGCTTTTAAGTTTTTAAGGAGCCCTTTTTACTCAAGAATATAGGCTAATGATGCTAGATCTCTATCTACACTTCATATGATGTGAATACTTGAAACACTTAGAATGCACTTTTTTGCCGACTTAAACCTTGATAGAGTAGGGTGGACAAAGTGGATTTATGCCAATTTGTATTAAGATTTTGGTATGGTGTATTTCTGATCAATAAAAATACAGCTGCAAACCCTAAAATCTAAAATTGAATCATAGTATGAATGTATCAATAAGAAAATAATGAAATCCAAGGCTCAAAATTCTAATTAAACACAAAAATTACTGAAAAATATAATCTTGGTCATCTACAACAATTACTCAAAAAAATCAGGAGCTGATTAATTGGTTAATAACATCTCTTTTGACTTTTGTGGTCAAAAGTATTAAACAAAGGCGGAGTTGTGCTTGACAAGATTATCTTAGAAAGTTTTATTAACTAAAAAATGTTTGATAGGTAGAGGAAATTATTTTATTAGTTAGGCTAAAAATAAAAAGAAATATTTTTGGATTGGTCCAAAACTAGCAACTATGGTGTTGCAAAATGAATTGAGATTAATGCTTGATATAGATCATCCATGGAAGCTATTTATTCATTGAAGAAACTAATGAATGATATATGGTAGAAAAAGAAAAGGAGTTTATGTGATTTTACTTTTTTAGTTACATTAAGTGTATGATAGAGTAAATAGAAATCTAAATATGGTGGATTTAGAAAACAAGAGTTACAAGTAGATAGAATAACTTGATAAAAAAGGTATACTATCGCATGATAGTTTGAAAACTATGTAATTTTTTTCACAAGAGACTAGAATGTTAAATTGATACAATAGAGTAATTTAAGACACGAACTACAATTGGCCGCCCAAAAAAACGTAGATTTTCTCCTAGGAAAACCATAGTATCTTTTTGTGATAAAGATATGCACAATGGTATTGTAATGATGGCACAAAATAGATTTATAAAGAGCTGTTTGTCAATATGGTAGGTTTATACTGAGAATCAATTATAAGTTTGTATTATTTTGTGTTGGTTATAGATGAATCTACCAACATTTTTAAGTTGATATCTTGTGATAATTGAATTCACTGAACATATCATGTTAATTAATAAATTTACATTGCGGTCCCCATGATAAATTGGAATTTTGAAGAGGAGCTTAAAACTTAGATGTTTTAAAAGAGTGGAACTAAGATTGAAGATTGAATTATAATTTACTCATATAGAAATTTACATAGAGAAACAATGAGCATTGAAAAGACAAGACATATCAAGTAGTGAGAGCGTAGGTATGTTGGCTTAGATGTTCGTTAGGAGAGAGGAATAAATGATGAGGATGACATTATAGATGCTTTTGAAATAATCTATAGTCATTGAGTAGAATGAGGAGCATTTGTTGGAAGGGTGCGCCATCCACTTGATATTAAGACATTATGAAATGTCAAATGGAAAGAGGTGGTCTAGTAGTTGGTGATATAATTCAATAAATCTCTAGGTGGGCATTGGCTACGGAGACTCTCAATGAAATAGATGGCTCATTGGGCTTGTGATGTCAAGTTTGTCAACAGAATAAATAATCTTCTAGTTAATAGTCCGGGCGTTGGTCCAACATCCAATGGGAGAAATATTTCCATTCTGTTTATCAAGATTTTCCCTCAAAAGCATCTTAAGTTGGGGAAAAAAGGGCAAGATTGGGCTATGGGATGACACTAGGTTGGGTACCTCTATTTTTGCATCTTTGTCCCGTCAATGAATAGCATTTTCAATCATTGTTAACTTTCCTTTATTGTTTCTCATTGTTAACCTTGGTTAGGTTGTGGATGCCATTCTTGAAATTTTTATTCAAGGAGGAACTATAACAATTAAAGAGGAAATGAGATTAGGTTCCTTAGGCTTTTAGATTGGATGAGTTCATCATGTCTTTGGATTTTCACAAGGATGAGCATTTTTGGTCCTTCAATTCCCTAGGTTTTATCTCCTTTAAATTGTTTTTCAAATCACCTTGGTTTTTTTTTATCAAGACATTCCCCCTTTCTTATCATATACTTTTGTCTGGAAAACTTAAGTACCATCCAAGGTCTTGCTAAGCTATACTATTTGTAGTTGACATGTTCCAATGTTGCTTGACAATGGGATGCACCTTCCCTCATCGTTGCATCTAATGCAAATAGGATGGAAATAATGACCCCTTTGCCGCTCTGTGACCTCTTTGCATCTAGAATTTGGAGGCATTGGACTCTTACATCTCTAGCACTCTAGTTGGGGCAAATGATTATGGAAGTCCCATCCTTCTTAAGGAACAATGCCTTTCTCACTTTTTTTTTTTCTTCTTTTCTTTTCTTTTTTTAATTTTATTTTTTTTTATTGGAAATGTAGTATGATTTATATTAATGGACAAATAGAGGGAATGAGGCATTCCAATTACAAACTTTCCACAGTCTCGTCTCATTTCTATCAAAACTTGAACTACCATAGAGTTTGTGCTCATAAAATCCCTAGTATTTCATAGCCAATAGTTGGTCCGAGCTTGAATAAAGCTGGAGTTTTGTGTTAGATAGTCGATGGCCAATGTAAAATTTTGTCAAATCATCTCTGACATGAATTTTGTAAATCATGCTATGTGAAAGGCTAGGACGTTTCCATCAACTTGTTTTGGTAAGAGTCAATTTAGTCCTTGATCGAGCAAAGTGAATGTTATTGATACAATGTAGAAAAAGGCTTAGTTGAGTTGAGCAGAGGGAATGATGACTTTTATTATTATAATAAATCTTGAGTTGAACTAAGGGGATAATGGCCTTCATTACAACAATAAGCTTTTTTGAGTTATTGATTAGGTAGTTTTGTGTTCCCCTTGGATTGAGAAGAACAATTTTGATTTGTTTTAGAGGATCACAAGAGCAAAAGAATTTGAAAACATATACTTTTTATCTTCCTCCTGGGTAGTAACAAGCAATTTTTTTTGAGGCGTATGGTCTATATATGAATAATCAAAGGGTTGGGCAAATTGCGTACTTTTTTCTTTAAGGTCTTGGGAGAATTTATTTTCCTCCCCTGGCTCTTGGTTTTGTTTTTTCTTTCTCAATTTGAATTAAAAAAAAAAAAAGAACCAAAGAAAAAAATTGAACTCTATCAGAATGCTGGTGCTTTATGGTCTTTTGTATGGTGAAGGAAGACTATATTAGCAATTTAAGTTAACAAAAATGAAAATTTTGAAATGAATGTATGGCAATATATTAAAAGATAGAATTAGAAATATAGGCTATTGAAATGCTATAAGAATGAGCCCTACAAGGAGATACAATGGGAAAGATACTAATTAGTATGCTTTGTCATCTTTTCTAAGGGCTTTTCAATTAATGATAGGGTGAGGGGCTGGTATAAAATTGTAATTATTTGAGTAGCTGTTGAGGACATCTTGCTCTCTGCCTAAACAATCAGGGTTTTCCATTTGCTTATTGTTTGCATTATTAATATATAGTTTCTTTCCCCCTCCCCCCTCCCCCCTTCCCTTCTCTCTTGCCTCAAAAAAGGATGATTTGGACATATTTAACTAAGCAATTAAATGTTTATAAGAAACAGTTACAATTAACTGTCGATATTAATGTTTGAGGAAAAGATTACTTCAAATAACACAAATAGAATAATTAAAATAACCAACTACAACTTGTGAGAGAGATTCTTCTTTCTATAGAGCTGAGTGAGGAAGTGCTTTCATAAAACCTAACCCATGTAGTGGGGAGATATGCTTTGATGAGTTATTTTAATTAAGAAGAAATGAGGAAGATCTCTCTGTTTATAATTAAATTAGTGTAATGAAGAACATTAAATGAGTTGCAATATCATCATATGTGCATTCACCTTAAAGTGAGGCGAAATTTCTCCGAATCAAGATAATTGTTTCAATAAAAATTATAATAGTGTTACACTTAGCAGATGAAGTATTGATTAGAATCTTGTAATTTACAACTTTAGGCCAGAATTTTTTATGAATTGAATGCAAAACCATTGCAAGAGTTCTAATTCAAGATTCAACTATATGAATTTTCATGGGGTTGTTTAAATGAACCGCTTTCTTCACTGTGCTCTCTACAAAGGTCTAGGTTGATGCTGAAAGTTTATGAATGAATTGGGAAAAAATAATGCATCCTTTCCGAAAAAGGATTTAAGCATATAGATGATATTCTCTTTATGAATTAAGGTTTTACTGTGTATTTTAATTTTAGATAATAATGAATTGAATTTATTTTTTCTATCATAGTGCTGGTTGTACTTTGTTACTAAACCCATGATCTACTTGTTATAAAGTTTGAGGGTTTGTGTTTATAATGAAAGTCTAGTTAATTAAGTTTATTGAGATTTGAGTGTAAAGACACAGCCGCCTCTCCAATGGATGTAAGTTGTACATAAACCCTTCCATAGACCGTGCGTTAACATGGGACTTCCATTGAGTGTGCATGCGAGTCTTAATAGGATTTTTGTCCTTGAATTTATAAGCTGTTATGACTTATAATTATGAGTATTGTTTACTTTGAGAACTGAACTTTTTGCAATCATATATAACCGTTGTTGCTTCACTTGCTATTCACCGCGATAATTTATTCCTAGAAACCTGATCCAAGTTTAGTTTAATTTAAATAATTTTTTCGTTCATTGTGATTCAAACATGTTTATATTGGCATAATTATAAGTCTTGTGTCCAAGTGACTCACACCACACCTAGTGGAAATAAATGAATATCATACTTGTATGTTATGTAGCATATATTGTAACTCCAAATTTGAATGTATCATCCCCTGTGTACTTGGGTTTGCCATTAAACACCCATTTGATTGGGTTACCTGTTTTATAATTTATACTAGTCAAGTTTTTGTGAGATTGATCCCCTTAGGAGTTAATGGGCTCATGATGGAGCCTTGGAACCCATGCCAAATACCCACAGAAAACTTTGTGGTTAAGTTTGAAATTTGACCTATAAATGGATGTGCCATAATTAAGTATTGCTACTTAAGTTGGTTGGCTCATATCTTCAATCTTTTCTGTAGATTTGGGATGCATCTCGTTGTAGGATGGTAAGAACAATGGAGGGACATCGATCGCGTGTTGGGGCTCTTGCTTGGAGTTCATCGTCGTTGTCCTCTGGTAGTCGAGACAAGACTATTCTTCAACGTGATATACGTGCACAGGAAGATTTTGTTAGCAAGCTCACTGGTCATAAGTCAGAGGTACTAGTCTTAACATTTTGCAACAGCTTCATTGAGCTCCTCAATCAGTTAGATCCTTTTAATCTTAGAAAATAATTTGAAGAGAATGCTTGAACCTTACTGTCACCTGATTTTTGTTATAAAAGATATTTTCCTTTTGATGATTGTATTATCCACAAACTGTTGTTCTTGACAAAGATCAATATGTATATTTATCAAGTCTATGTGGACATTCTCACACAGCTCAACTTTTAACTTGTGATTGTTCTAGGTTTGTGGACTTAAATGGTCTTATGACAATCGCGAGCTAGCTTCAGGTGGAAATGACAATAGAGTAAGTTGGTATTATCATTCCTCTGGCATGACAGAAAGCTTGTTGGGATTAGTTTTATATTAATTGTAGTATGCAACCTGTATTTTTTATTTTTGTTTTTGTTCTGAATATCTGTTGCTTTTGTCTTAAGCTGTTTGTTTGGAACCAGCATTCTACTCAACCTGTGCTAAAATACTGTGAGCACACAGCAGCTGTGAAAGCAATTGCGTGGTCCCCGCACATGCATGGACTTCTTGCATCAGGAGGGGGCACTGCAGACCGATGCATTCGGTTTTGGAATACAACCACAAATTCACACCTTAGTTGCATGGACACTGGAAGCCAGGTAATTAACTTTTCTTTAAAATGCATTTTACCTTCACCTTTCTTGCGCATTAAAAGATGCTCATGAATCTTGGAAGTAATTATTTTGTTTACCTACTTCCCTGACAAAGTTAGGATCAGTTTATATGATTCAAGTCTGTCATTTGGTTTTAGCCTTGCTACTCATGGCAGAAATTGCCGAGTGCCATCAGCTTATTGAAAAGCCTTAAAGAAATGTTTGACCATTGTAAGAAAATAACATAGATGTGGTTGGCTAGCTTCTTTCCCCATGAACTTCTCTTAATGTTTTTTTCGGTGCTAGGTAATTTAGTGAATTTAATGTGTCCAATTATAAATTTGCTTGGGTTCATGGTGTTTTTGAATGAAAGTCGTAGAATATGCCGTAAAATGAACAAGATTGCTCCAACTTTTGTTTGGTTTCATTGAATTTAGATAAGAAAATGAAATTTTTTATGATTTTTTCTTGATTGGGTTTGGGGGGTGGGGCACAACATGTATGAGTGATGTCTAATGCTCTCTATATAAGTTTCCTTTTTATCAAAGAAGTTTACTGGGTGTTGGAAATTGTTTACTGAGTTATATGGAGTTTTAGGAAGTTTATAAGTTGTTTCAACTTTCAAATGTCAAATATATACGAGCTCCAAATACAAAAATGTTCATTGAAATCATATACTTAATGTATCAATTAACTTTCTTTTTGAGTATAGTAGTATACTATTGAATTAGGAATAAGTTTTGGTGTTTTACTTTTGGTTTGTGTACTCTAGTTCTTGCTTGCTCAATGAATTTACATCAAAATTAGTATCAAAGCCAAATTTGATCTTGCTCTTTTTTGTCGACAACGCCAAATAGAGAGGGAGACTCACAATTATCTTGGGTGGATC
>JAJIYU010019392.1:0-10823 GCA_030144865.1 Tinospora cordifolia | reverse complement strand
TGTTTATCAAACGCTCTACTCTTAAATAAGAGCTTTTAAGTTTTTACTATCAAACACTCATTTTTAAATAAACTCTTATATAATAAGTTCTATTATAATAAGTCTTAAAAAAAATATTAAATATTTAAGAAGTAGAGTTACCAAACATGCCCTTAGTGCAACTTGAAAAACAAACATATATCGTTCCCGGAACAGGAAAAAAAAACAAAAAAAAAAAAATTTACCCCAATCTCTATACACAAGTAATGATATCGAATAATTGGCACCACTATATGTTTAAACATTCCATTAATCACATGGTTCAAGAGTCATCTACAATTATATATATATATATATATGAGTCAAGTTATTATATAAGTAAGATATCATAATATATTATATATTACTATATATATATATATTATACTACAAATATAAGATATTATAATATAGCATATATTTATATTAATATTTTATATATATATTTTCATATTTTCATATTTTTAATTATTTTTTATATGAATTGAATTATATTGAATTCTGAATTATTAAAGTACACGTTACATAATCTATTTATAGTTGGACAATAGAGTAAAAAAGGTAAAAAAATAAAAGTTACAGAAATATTTTAATAGATACAGTATAATATCTATAATTAAATATAATGATATCTTATAGTATAATATCTTATAGATATAGTATAATATCTATAAGATATATATATATATATATATATATATATATATATATTAACATCCCGCCTTAAACTCAAGGTGATAGAAGAAATCATCTTAAGTTTATTAACAAAATGCAGATGTAATAGTTAACGTACAAAAAAAGATGCAGCACAGGAGATACCGTGACATACCGAGCGCAATAATTAGCGCACAAGAAAAGATGTGGCACGGGAGATACAGTGGCATAACGAGCGCAATAATTAGTATACAAGAAAAGATGCGGCACGAGAGATACCGTGGCATAACGAGCGCAATAGTTAGCGCACAAGAAAAGATACGGCACGAAAAATACCGTAGCATAAAAGATGCGACACAAGAGATACCTTGGCATAACAAGCGCAATAGTTAGCGTACAAGAAAAGATGTGGCACGGGAGATGCCGTTACATAAGAAAAATAAATATAATATGACAATATTATATAATATTATAATATTATGATATCATATAAATTTCAGGTTTATACGATATGTATGGCAGGGTCGGCGACACAGCAGCAAAGACTTCGACGGACCAGCACTAGCATCAAATAACACCAATCAGTAATAGTGCAATAGCATGAACAGAAGTAGTAACTTGAATGTGGAGCAGGTGCAACAAGTCTCTATGCTCAACAAGACGGTCGATATGTCCGAGTGGTTAAGGAGACAGACTTGAAATCTGTTGGGCTAATTTCCACCTTGTTTCTTCTTGGGCTTCTTCCCGGGTCTCCAACTAGTTATATCTGGAAATATCCCGATACAGAGTTCGCAACATTATCATGGCTGCCATGCCCAAGAGGAAGAGAATAATCATGAGAGAATTGACAATGGAGAACCAGTGGATCTGATCATCAGCCGTGAGAAGATAGGTATCCCATCGTGATGCCCACTTCACGTCGTTGTCCTGAAATGAAACATCATATGTGAATCTAATCTCACTATTTTATGCTACTTCTTGTGGAGGATCTGCATTAGTCACAGTGCGCTTTGCATGAGGGTCACAAGTTTTCAATCGCACATTCTCATTCCATTTGCTTTCATATTCATGTTGCACACTGAAAGGTTTAATCTCAAATCCCACGATCCTTGCAGTATCAGTTTGTGAATCTTTATGATATTTGACATTAAATTGTAAATGATTATGGATATAATGCTTTGATCTTTTTCTCTGGCATGTTGACTGCCTTTAAGCCCAACAAGAAAACCATGTTGGTACACTGTAATACCCTCCTGATCTCTTCTTTGTACAGGAACTACCAGAGGAAGATTATCAAGGATCATGTTGACCCAATAATCATCTTTTATCTTCTCCTTGAACTCCTTAGCAGATTTTGCATCAAGCGTCTGATGGCAAACAATATTACACATCTGCGGTAACCTCATTTTAAACACATAAGGAGAATTTTCAATACGATCACCACGGAGAATTTCCCCAAGATTTTCAGCACTGTTTACAATTGTCTCTGGACGACAATACGGGAGAGAATAGTACGAGTATGGAAGTTGTGATTTTGTAGAAATTAATTTGTTTACTTTCACCTTCAACAGGACCTCCAATTCAAAATCTTCAGGTGCGACTTCGGGGAGATAAAAGCCATTTTCGGTAATCAACAGAAGAAGAAGCGTCGAAATCAACAGATGCAAATCGAACGAACGTTGCAGCATCACCATCGTTCTCTTGCGACAAAAAAGTAGGGTTTGGGAACTCTCTCTCTAGCAAAGCGGCTGCAACAAGCAAAAAGAGCAGAACAGCGGCGGTAGCGAGCAAAAAGAGCAGAGCAGCGGTGGCGAGCAAAGGAAAAAGAGTAGCGGTGGAGATAAGAAAATTCGGCAAGGGTGACGATTTGATGATACAAGTCTGAGGTGCAATTAGCCAGCAAAGAAGAACACGGTGCAATCAACAGATCAGGCAGACCAGCATGGCAATGGTGAGGAAACCGCCAAAAATCAGTAGCAGAAATGGTAGCGGTGGTGACAAAAAAACAGAAACAAGCAATAGCAGAAATTGGCAGGGAAGGAGAGATGGGCAATGGTGGAGCACGATTCAGCAGCAAATAGAAGCAGTGACGGTGAGATGAGATCATAGCGGCAGTGGTGAGCAAAAAAAAAATTGATTCAGCACGGCAAGAAAAATCAATGTAGCGTGTTGATCACTATGAATGAGCGCACAACGCGTGGTGCAGAGGAAAAATAAGGTAGCAGTGAAACAATCACAGTAGCAGCAACAGAACGGTGGATATGAAGAAGCAGAGGGAACGACAGCAGAAGCAGCAACATTGGAGTAGCAGCGGATCGTGTGAGCACGGTCAGCAGAAGGGGAGCAGCAGGGGCGGTGCGCACGACGAGCAGAAAAATGAGAACAACAGGATGAGCAGCAGAATTGACTAGTAAAGCCAAACAACAATGAGCAGAACGGTGATCTACTACAGCTGTGTGCAGACAATGAGTAGAGGCAGCAGTAAATGAGCAAGAGATCACAACACCAGCGTGATTATGGCGGTGACCTTGGCAGCTAACAGCAGAGATGGCAGCAGTAAGGTGGAAGTCACGACACAGCAGCAGAGATGGCAACGATGAGCAAGATGGTCAGCAACAAGGAGATCACGGCAGCCAGCAGCAGAGGCGATCGGATAGCAGCAGTAGGTGCGATCGATCAGTAGCAGGGGTGAGCAGGACGACAATCAATGATGCAACGACGATGTACGGGACGATCATGGTAGCAGCAAGGTGATGTAGTGGCAGGCAACAATGATGCAGCAGAGGAAGGGGGCAGCAGCGGTGATCTTGAGCATGGATAGCAGGATTTGAGCAACACTGTTGGGAGGCAACAATCAGCATGGAGATTGAAGCAGCAACTTGCTACAGACGAAACCCCAGAGACCGACCAGCAGCAGAAGGCGGTGAAACGGTGAAGACGAACAACAGAAACGGCAAAACAGTGTGCAGAAACTGGCAGAAACCATAAGAATAAAATATTATTCACTAATTTTCACCGGCCAAATGTCGCAATTTCAATAATTTTTGCCAGCCAATGGCCGGTAGATTGCGAAAAAAATCAAAAGAGGATTACATAGAATTAGGCTCTGATACCATGATATGAATTGAATTATATTGAATTCTGAATTATTGAAGTACACGTTACAGAGTCTATTTATAGTTGAACAATAGAGTAAAAAAGGCAAGAAAATAAAAATTACATAAATATCTTATCTATAATTAAATATAATGATATCTTATAGTATAATATCTATAATAATATCTTATAGATATAGTATAATATCTATAAAATATATATATATAGTAACAATTTTTAAGTTATTATTTATATCCTTAAGAATTTCTCTATAAATATCATTATAATATCATTCAATACATTTCAGTCTAATAATATTAATCAATTCAGTTCTTTCATTATAGTTTCAGTTTTTTTATTTCTTGGTTTCCTGGCGAATGGCCGGCTGAAATCACTGTCGCCCCTCCCTCTTCTGCTTCAATATTCACCCTTGCTGAAATCGGTTGCCGCTGTCACACGTGCTGCTCACCGAGGTTCGCCGCTACTTCTGCTTTTCGTTGCCGTCGCCCCTGTTATTTACCATCGTTTGTTTCTGCAACCATCCACCCTGGTTGGTGCCGTCCGCTATCTGCTTCTGCTTCCCCTTTGCCTTGCAGCATAACAGTTATTAAATTCTTTTAAATTATGTGTTAGGTATAATTGGTGACAATCTGACACTCTTACGCTAACAAGTGTGCATTGATGAAGAGGAAGACCTGCTCACTTCATTTGTAAATGCGTCCTTAATTTTCTTTTTCTTTTCTTTCTTTTTTTTTTCTACCTAGTTAAAACCCGTGTAATACAATCAGCAAATTAAACGCGTATGAATTATGATATCAGGAATCAGTGGCACATTAATTAATGGACACAAATTTTCACATTTCCGATTACCTTATTCCTAATAATACACTCAATATTAGTTGTTTGGATTTTGTTTCTTGATCTCGGGCCTTAATTGACTCCCATGGAGCTTACAAGTCCTGAAGGCAACTCTGATGAAAACAGGTGAAGGAAAAATGATCGCACTCCGAACAAAACCAATATGATTCTAGATATTTAACTTCATTTTCTTGCTTTAAAAAAAAAGGAAAAAAAGAAAGATTATGTTGATTTTAGGACACTACATATTCAAATGGTTGAATTAATAGTAGATTAATGTACATATGATTTCTGAACCAATTTAGAAAATATATATATTAGAATTATAAAGTAATTTATCACTTGATGTTGTCCCAAAATCCTATTAAACATTGTTCTACTTCATAATTTGGAATTCCTTTCAGCAAAGGAAGACCCAAGTCTGGCCTGTTGATCTTTATTGCTAAGAAGGTGGCAAACCTATTGCTTTTATTTATTTATTTTCCTCAAGGGGAAGAATTATATTGCATTCAAAAGTGAGATACAACAATACTCAAGATAGCAAAAATATTCTAACATGTAGAGCTTGAATGTTGCAGTGCTAACTCGGCTAAAATCTCGAAATAAGTAAACAATAATGACAACAGTGAGAAATGACAACAGTGAGAAAGCACGAAGCACCAAATTAGAATAAATTTTATGAATCAAATCGTATAAAAACATCAAGATTTACTAAGTTCAACAAGTACATCTGCCACCACATAGCAGTGTTCATACATAAGCTGATGATGACCTTACTTAACAAACAACCATACATAGTGCATATAAGGAGCATTCCATTGACATTAAGCAATAGGGTTAAAGATATATAAGTAGCTAGATAGATATGCAGCATATCACCAATCAATCATTTGCTTAAACTACGTGAGCTGAACGTCTTCCTGCCTGTTCAGGAGTAGTGTGTGTTCTGTTAACAGCAAGTGTTTTGTTAACAATAGAAAGTTTTTTGTTCCTGTTTCCTGTTCCTATGTTAGTTTTAGTTTCTATGTTCATAATACAATAAAATAGAGTAACATAGTATCTGAAGGTTGTTAGGTGTTAGAGTTCTATTAGTATGTTTCAATTTTACATTGGTTATTCTGCTTCATGTATCTCAGTATAAAATGAGAGCTTGTATCTGTTTTCACAATCTTTGAAATGAGAAAATGTTCTGTTCCATCATCTCTTGATTAATCAATGGCTTCATCGTCTTCAACATTTCAAGCTCAAACACAGAATGAAGATCGATCCAGTGCATTTACACCAATCATATTTTCTCATAAAATTTCTATCAAGCTTAACAAGTGGAATTTTCTACTGTGGAAACAACAAGTATTTTCTATCATACGAGGTAACAAGCCCGAAAAGTTCCTTGAATCAAATTTTAAACCTGTTAAATTTCTTACAATTGATGATGAAGTGCAAAACAAGATCAATTCTGAGTTTCTTGAATGGGATCAATAGGATCATTTATAGATGTTTTGGTTACTCTCTTCAAATTCTAAAACTGTTTTACCAAGATTGGTTGGATGCTCTTCTTCCTCTCAGATCTAGTTAAATCTGGAATAATATTTCAGTTCTCAAATTCGAGCAAGACAGTCTTAGTATAAAAAGAAGCTTCAAAACACCAAGAAAGATATTCTCACAATAACAGAATATCTGTTGTAGATCAAGAACAACATCAATCTATTGGCATCAGTTGGTCATGTTCTTTCTGAGAAAGATCACATTGATGCAATTTTTGTTGGTTTTCTTGATGAGTATGATCCGTTTATTATTTCTATTTCATCTCGAACTGAAGCATACTCAATTGTTGAAATTGAAACATTGTTACTAGCTCAAGAATTTCGAATTGAGAAGCGTGATAAGTCTCTTGATGCAGCTGTAAATGTGAATCTAGTAAACAGTAAACATTCTTCATTTGTTGTTGCTCGTCCTTTTTCATTTTATGGTTTTAGAGGTTCTTTTTCTAATAGAGGAGGTTTTCATGGTGGTCATTCTCCTGCTCTAAACAGATGAAGTTTTCGGGAAAACTTTGGTGCAAATTCCAGAGGTGGCCACTTCTCTGGTAACAGTAGACCACAATGTCAAATCTGTGCAAATTTGGTCATATTGCATTGAATTGCTTCCGTCGGTTTGATCAAAATTACAGTGGCATGGCAATTTCAACTGGATCTCCAGTTCAAGCTATGGTAAAACAGAACTTTGAAGTTGACCATCCTTGTGCATTTGAGACAAAGTTCTCTTCATACTCATTTGCTTGGGATGCAAATTGGAATTAAGATTCAGGAGCAACCAATCATGTCACATTTGATTCATCAAATCTTATGATTAGCAATGACTACAATGGTTCTGACAAGGTGCTGGTCGAAGATGGATCAATTTGTCCATTTCCCACATTGGACATTCTTCTTTTCAATCACTTGATAATTCTAAAATGCTTACACTTTCAAATCTACTGCATGTTCCTTCTATTACCAAGAATCTGATCAGTGTTTCCACATTTGCTAGAGATAATAATGTTTATTTTGAGTTTCATCCTTATGAATGTTTTGTGAAGGATCGACTATCTCACAAGACACTACTGGTGGGAAAACTTGAGAAAGGTCTGTACAAATTTGATAGTAGGCAAGGTAATTCAGATTTTACATTGTCTACTACAACTGGAACCAGTTTTGATTCATTTCATGCTTTGGTGACTGAAACTGCTGACATTAACTCTGGTGCTGTGTTTATTCCTACCGATAATAATTGTGGTGTTAGTTGTAATTCTAGTATAGAAAAATCAATCTCTAATAAAGAGTTTCAACACTTTGATTTGTGGAATTGTCATCTAGGACATGTTTCTAAGAAAACAGTTTCCAACGTTTTACGTTCATGTAATCTGAGACTACCTAGTCACAATCATTCTTTTTGTTCAGCATGTACACTTGGAAAACTTCATAAAATGTCTTTTCCTATCTCTCAAACTACTTATCAGAATCCTTTGGAGCTTGTGTATTCTGATATTTGGGGATCAGCTCATGAAACATCTTCTAATGGTTATCAATTTTATGTTCATTTCACGGATGCTTTTTCTAAGTTCACTTGGATTTATCCACTTTAGAATAAATCTGAAGTTTTCAAGACATTTTTTTTTTCAAAGAGCAAGCTAAGTTGCAACTAGGTTGCAAATTGAAGATGATTCAAATTGATTGGGGTGGTGATTATCGAGTGTTCAAGGAATATGTTGAGGGCAATGGTATTGTGTTCATCGTGTTTCTAGTCCATATACGCATGAGCAGAATGGTGTTGCTCAAAAAAAGCATCGTACCATTGTTGATCATGGCTTAGCTATGCTTGCTCATGCTAGTATGCCATTACGCTATTGGGATGAAACTTTTTGTATTGCTATTTACATCTTTAACAGGTTACCTGTTACATGATTGTAGAATTTTTCTCCTCTTGAGGTGTTGTTTAATGTGAAACCTGATTTTTCTAAGATGAGAGTTTTTGGTTCTACATGTTATCCAAATTTGAGACCCTATTATAAACATAAACTAAACTTTCGATCTCTCAAGTGCACTTTTATTGGTTATAATTTTAACCACAAAGGACGTAAGTGCCTCTATCCTTTTGACACTATTTATATATCAAGGGATGTACAGTTTGATGAATCTACCTTTCCTTTTGCCACTAGTATTTCATCTGCATCTATGAAGTCTTCTCCTTCTAATTCTTCTTCTATATCAGTTGTGGTTCCAAAAGTGGTTACTTCCTCGTCTGGTTCAAATTCAAGTGGACAGTTTAATGATATCATGCCAATAGCACAACAATCATTTTCTTTAGGAATAGCAACAAGCTTACCTACTTTGAGTGTAACACCCCGCCTCCCAAGTCCCATCTTCCACTTCATTTGACGGTTCAATTCTATTTGATCAACAATCTTGGGATACTCGAGAGACGGGCCCGTGTTACATTTTCTTCTATCTAGACCCAAATGCATTAGGATTCCTGTGGATATTAGTCTATGTACAAAATACCATCATAATAAAATAAATTCTTCATTTCATCATTTAATCATTTCAAGTACAATATTCCATTACAACGAAAAGTAAATTTAAAATTGAAAATACAAGAGTTCACTTGGGCCTATTTGCCCTACATTAAATTAAATAAAAACTTTCAAAAAAACAATCTCCGCGCACGCTGATCAATTTCCTGTTGTGAAAAATGAGGAGGGTGAGCTACACAGCTCAGTGAATCAATCCATCTATTTAATCCATTATTCCAACCAGACAATACAAGCAAATCAAACACTTTCAGAGATTAATTCGATTCAATCAATATATTAATTCAGTCGTAATTTAGACCGGACGGAAATACTCTCTGTGCTCCAGATCTGGGGAGAGATCAATTCTGAAACTCAACCCCTTTCCAGTGGGTTCATTTTGAAACCCGTTCCAAGTTGGTGTCAGTATTGACAACCAGTTCCAATTCTACATGGAACACAGAAAGTCCCCCGTAGCGGTACGTGGTTGAAATCTCATTTAATCTGACTTTTGTATACAAGAGCATGATAGATAAATATTTCAACAAAAATTTAAACATACCACAGTATAACATGATAAATCAATAGAAACATATATTTTCGATTTCTGATGTAGAAGATCGTACGAGACGCAACTACAGAGCATACTCTCTCAAACAGGGAAGGGACTTTCGATTTCTGATGTAGAAGATCGTACAAGACGCAACTACAGAGCATACTCTCTCGGTCATGCAACATGATGAATGAAAGAAATAAATGCGAATAATAAAAGCACAAAAGAATCAAACTAATCAAACAAGCAAGCATCATCTAAATCAAAATAATAAATTAAAAGAAAGGAAAGAAACTCACCTCGACATCGCTCCCTAAAAAAATTTGTAGCACTTCATGGCTACTACTTTGCGAACTATTTAGAATAGCTCAAGCAAAGAAGAACTTAGAACTAAGGTTGCCAAGAAGGAGGCAAAGAGAAAGCAAGAGGAATTCTCAACTCTTATCTTTGGGATGAATGAAATGGGTGGAGTAGGGGGGTTTATATAGGGCCCTTCTCCAAATAGTATCTCTAACTTTCCAATGTGGGATTATTCCTTCCTACACATGCCCACTTTTGCATCTCATGAGACATTTCATTCATGAATGCCTTTCTTTTACCCATTTCTTCTCTATGTATGTTACCATTATATTAAACAAAACATTTTCTTTTAATTAGTGCCTCTAATTAATATCATATACACATATTTTCTATATTAATATCATATTCAAATAAGGAAGTACATAATTACCCAACAATTTGATATGTCTAATATTAATTATATGTTCATTTATACTTTCATGCTAACTAATTAATTGCATACCAATTACGAATATACATATACGTATTTATATATAAATATATACATATATGTGTTTTAAACTCAACTTTCGGTTATTACGTCACTAAAATTCCATGTATTACAAATATTATGTCACAAAAAATTTCAGGTATTACATTGAGTAAGGATTTAATGCCTCCTAGAGTTTTAGATTACTGTGTTGATTCAGCAGTTCAAAATCGACAATCATCTCAGCCAATGATTTCTTCTCATCCTATGATCACCCGTGCGAAAGCAAGAGTGTTTAAGCTAAGAGTGTTTGCATTTTTTTGTTTCTGTGGCATTTAAACATGAGCATTGGTTAGCAGCAATGATAGATGAGCTTCTTGCTCTTAAAAGAACTATGAATTGTTATAAGGCTCGCTTGGTTGCTAAAGGATTTCATCAATAACCAGGTTTTGATTATACTGAGACGATTAGCCTAGTGGTGAAACTTGTGACAATAAGAGTGATATTGTCTATTGCTTTAACCTATGGCTGGGCAATTCATCAGTTAGATATTAATAATACCTTTCTTAATGGTGTTTTGCATGCAGTACATATGCAGCAACCTCCTGGTTTTATCACAAAAGATATTATCATGGAGGTAATTTAAAGTTGAAAAAATCAAAACAAAACAAAATTGTTGCTTACTTGAGGTAAAGCATGAAATTATGATAAATAACATGAATCATAGCTTTTAAAAACATCAAGATTTATTTAGTTCAACAAGTACATCTTCCACACATGACAGTACTCATACATAAGCTGACGATGACCTTACTTAACAAACGACC
>JAJIYU010019391.1:0-10846 GCA_030144865.1 Tinospora cordifolia | reverse complement strand
TACCAGAACCTCAAGAAAACCTACTGGTGGAGAGGAATGAAAAGGGACATAGCTAAATACGTCTCTAAGTGCTTAACATGCCAACAAGTGAAAGCAGAACACCAGAAACCCGCTGAAATGTTACAACCACTCTCAATCCCTGAATGGAAGTGGGATAACATTGTCATGGACTTCGTCAATGGTTTACCCATGAACCAAAAAAGAGAAGACACTATTTGGGTAATAGTGGATCATCTCACCAAAGTGGTTCACTTCTTGCTAATCAGATCCACAGACCAAGTCAGCAAGCTGGGAGAAATCTATGTTAAAGAAATCGTCAAACTTCATGGTGTACCCAAAACTATCGTGTCTGACAGAGACTTACGCTTCACTTCACAGTTCTGGCAGAGTCTACAGAATGAGATGGGTACTAAGCTTACCATAAGTACAACCTTTCACCCTCAGACAGATGGTCAGTCTGAGAGAGTTATCTAGATTTTGGAAGATATGTTGAGGGCTTGCATTCTAGACTTCAAGGGAAATTGAAGCAAGTACTTACACTTGGCAAAGTTTGCATGTAACAACAGTTATCAGGCAAGCATAAAAATGGCTCCATTCGAAGCTCTTTATGGAAGACCCTGTAGATCACCTACCTATTGGGCTGAACTTGAAGATCAAGTATTAACTGGGCCAGACATAGTGGAAGAAATGAACAACCAGGTCAAGTTAATACAAAAGAGACTGACTACTGCGCAGAGCCGTCAAAAGAGCTACGCAGACCAAAGGAGAAGACCATTAAAGTTCCAAGTTGGGGACAAAGTATTCTTGAGAGTCAGTCCTCAGAAGGGTATTAAAACGTTCAAATTCAAAGGGAAGTTATCTCTGAGGTTTGTAAAACCATTTGAAATACTTAGAAGAATTGGGGGTTGTGCTTATGAGTTGGATCTACCAAACTGGATGACTTCAGCACATAACGTATTCCATATTCAAGATGATGCTACCTACAAGGAAACAGCAGTCAGAATCCTTGACCATAAGTTACACAATCTAAGAACAAAGGATATCCCATTAGTGAAGGTGCTGTGGAAACACCACGGGGTCGAAGAAGCCACATGGGAACTTGAAAGCGAGATGAAGACCAAGTACTGGCATCTATTCACGAGGAATACCTAAATATGTACAAATTTTGAGCACGAAATTTTTTCTACGGAAGGTAGGTTGTAACATCTCAAAAAAAAATTCATATGCAAATTGAATTTTTACTTAGAAAATTATACATAATTGACGAATGAGAATTTTAGCAAGTCTTAGTTACCCAAATAAGGGATAAAAATCAATTTAAGGGATTTTTGGAAGAAAAAATATGATTATAATGATAAAATGGGATATCATAGCCAAAAATACAAGGATATGTGTAATTTTTTATGAAAACATGATTAGAAAGTCAATCAGGATCGAGATTTGACAAAAATCTAAAAAGAAAGTAAGAAATTTGGTTGGAAAAAAAAACTTAAAATGCATCTTACGGGCCAAAAACAATCTGCCAAAATCCAACGAATGGAATAAAAGCCAAAACGAACACCAAGGTGCATAGGTTCATCAAGATCGAACGGTCAGAAATTCGTGTACGTCATTTGAAGATGATCGTGCGGCCAGAAGAGAGTTCGTTGATCGCGAACAATATCCAAACACTTAAATCGATGATCATCCAACGGCTAGGAATTGTGCTGACGGTAAGATGATCATCTGGTGCTGCACTCGAGGTGCAACCAACGGCGAAGATCAAAGTCGCGTGATTAGATCGCAAACGTTGATGCGCTCGAGGAAATCCAACGGCTGAAATCGAGGATCTGATTTCTGTTGATTGATCCGAGATTAATCTGACAACTTCGATCAAATCTAAATGCGTGCCAATTCGAGGAACCAGAATAAAGCCAAAATTTAAAATACGAAAATTACGTTAAAATTAACTAAAATATGAAAAAAAATATCCAAAAATTCTAAAAAATAGTTTCTAAATTCTGAAAAATATTTCTAAAATTCAAAAAAATTTTGAAAAATATCCATTTTGCTCCAAAAATTAGAAAGTACAAAATTAGGGAGAATTAGGGTGTTTTATTCAAAGAATGACACAACTTTCTAACTTTCTCCCTTGAAAAACCTATATAAACCCCCCTAGGCTCATAATTTCATTCCAAAAAAATAAGAGTTGAATGCTCCTCTTGTTTTCTCAAAGCCTTCTTCTTGGCACCTTTTCCATCTTCCTTTCTTGTGTGTGTGTGTGTGTGTGAAGTTCTTCTCTCAAATTGGGGAATTAAGTTGGGTAATCTTCATTGGTACTAGTACGTGGGGGGAATTGCTGTCGAAATTTTAGAAGAAATGCGTCACAAGGTGGAAATGACTTCTAGAACATCATTCTGTTCTTATTTGAATTCATGGCATGCTCATTATTGTGTGTTTTTCATTGAACTCAAAGATCTTCAACTTCAGTTCTAGAATTTTAAATGTTTACTTCAGTATTTCAGTTTTGATTCATGTTTGAGAAATCATATCATCCATGCCATCTTAATATCATACTTAGGCTTTTAAATTAAAGTATGATGCATGTTTTATGAGTGTAATCATGAATTGACTGGGTATATTCTGAATTTTAGTTTGATTTCATATTCTGAAGTTTATTTTATGAGATTATGATATGAGAATTAATCAAAGATGATGGAGATAATAACCATGTAACATCATAGTGGTCATGGCGACACTATGGATGTTCTTTTCATATGATTAGTTCATATGGTTTTAAGACCAAAGTACTTGGTTGGTGGGTAAGTTCCCTTGAAGTTCAAAAGTCCAATGAAATTGGCTAAGAAAAGCTATATTTCACTCTAAAGAGGTACTTTGTTAAGAACATCAAGGGATTAAAGGCCCTTTTGGTCTGAGACTCGACTTAAACAAATTGTTGTTTGAAACACCTAATGATTGCAAGTGTTTGAATTATGATTGTGTGATGAGTTTGAATATGAAAGATGGTTGTTCGAAAAGGATCCACTGGGCTATGTGCTCACTCTTCCTTTCTTATTTTTTAGGAACATGAACCCATGGAGTAGTTGAATATAGATAATTTTTTAGAACGTTTCTTCAGTATTATAATTTTTTTTTAATTTTTAGGGCATGTTGCCCAAAGTTTTTATGTTTTTCTACTAAAAGTATTTTCAAGTCTTCGGCTGTAACAACTAGTTATTTTTTTTGAAGAGTTAGTACTCTCAATTAATTCTCTCTCTTATGAATAAAATAGTTTGAATTTCTTTATCTCTTTTAATTTGCCTTGATTTTATTGAAAGTTTTGTATTCTTGAATTTTATACAAAGGCATGAGATATTGAAAATAAAAGAACAAGTGTGTGTCGCTTGTAATGTAGCACCAGCCCGGCCCGCCGTTTTGTTAAGTACACTGTCAAGAGAACGGTGGCAATGTACACTGCTTAAAAGATACGGGTTACATAGTTTGATTTCATATTCTAAAATTTATTTTATGAGATCATGATATGAGAATTAATCTAAGACGATAGAGATAATAACCACGTACCATCATGGTGGTCAATCCAACACTATGGATGTTCTTTTCATATTAGTTAGGTCATATGGTTTTCAAACCTAAGTACTTGAAGGCCGTGTACCACTGGTGGGTCACCATGTGTAATGGGTTGATGCAGACACGTGCCACTAACGGGTTGATGTCGAGTGGACCCTATTTACTTAGTTAAGAGCATCAAGGGGTTAAAGTCCCTTTTGGTCTGAGACTTGACTTGAACAAATTGTTGTTTGAAATGCCTAATGATTGCAAGTGTTTGAATTATGATTGTGTTATGAGTTTGAATATGAAAAATGGTTGTTCGAAAAGGATCCACTGGGCTATGTGCTCACCCCTTCCTCTCTTATTTTTTAGGAACATGAAATCAATATGGATAGTTCTTAGATGGTTTCTACCTTATTATATATTTTTAGAATTTTTAAGGGCATTTTGCCCAAAGTTTTTATGTTTTTCTAGTGAAAAGTATTTTGAAGTCTTTCGTTGTAACAATTAGTTCTCTTTGAAGAGTTTAGTACTTTCAATTTCTATTATGAATAAAATATTTTGAATTTCTTTATCTCTTTTAATTTGCCTTCCTTTTATTGAAAATTTTGTATTCTTGAATTTTATACAAAAGCACGAGATATTGAAAAAGAAAAAAATAAGTGTGTGTCACTTGTAATGTAGCAACAACCCGACCCGCCGTTTTGTTAAGTCCACTGTCAAGAGAACGGTGGCCATGTACATTGCTTAAAGATACGGGGGTTGGGCTGTTACAAAGGTGGTATCAGAGCCTAGACATTAGTTGTTGGGCCAAAAATAGAAAGTTTCCTCTTATACCAAAGGTGGTATTAGAGCCTAGACATTAGTTGTTGGGCCAAGAACAGAAAGTTTCCTCTGATACCAAAGGTGGTATCAGAACCTAGGCATTAGTTGCTAGGCCAAGAATAGAAAGTCTTCTTTGATACCAAGCGTGGTATTAAAACCCAGTTAGTAGAAACACTGGACTAGAATGAGAAACTCAAACTTAGGGTTTCACCTTGAATTGAATTAAATTTAGAATGCCCTACCTTCTATTTTTGAAATTGATGAATGTTTTAGAAAGTGTTTTCAAAAAGGAAATATATGTTTTGAAAACGTTTTTGATTGGATACAAAGATTAAAATTTGAGCTGATAGTGGGTAAGCTTTGTCCCGAGTAAAGTTAAACATTGAAAGGGAGGTGGGTTATTTCACCTTAGAAAGTGCGGCTGCTGAACCGACTTCAGTCTCGCTGCCCAATCTGGAGGTTGTCCCACTAGCTTATATGAGTAGTCAGAGTTGAAGAACATTCTTATTTTCGATAAATGAAAGTTAGAAGGTGGAAAATTAGGGCAAGGATTTGATTAGAAGTCGAAAAAGATGTCAAAGAAGGTATCTTGGCCAGATAGAGGTTGTAAGTCAACCAGAACCGAACCCTAGGTCTAGAGAAAAGACCTTATGTAGAAATGGGTATAGCCATGGGTGGCACATTGGATCAAAAGCATAAAACTCCAGGACATCGGCTAGAGACTGAAACTTGTGTGAAAATAGAAGATTGTTTGATTAGGACACGAGACTTGGAAGCTTCTATAATTTTTTATTCATAGGAATTCGAAGTTATGGAGGAAGCTTGGACTCGGAGAATGATGGACCATGTGTGGTGAATGATCGGTAACTCTAGCAAAACGAGTTTCTCTATGCTCGTTGGTATGGAACGGTTGAGTATATTGGGCTTGGAAACTTAGTTATCGAACAATTTGTGAAATTGTTTGGGTGCAACTCTATTCTGAGTGAAAGCCTAAGTGGAAGGGGTAGAGTGGTATGGGACACTTGAACCTGAAAACTTAGGTAGAAGCTTGGAATCTTGGAACCTTGCTGTGCTAGCTTGATTGTATGATTGTATGATATGCATGTTTTACTGTTTATTTGCTTTGAGACCAAATCTTGTCCCATGCATGAAAAGAACCTAGAAGAAAGACTTTTAGGTCACTAAACAGATCGAGAACCTAGAAACTGAATCTAGAGTTAGGGTATTACGAATGTTTGCTGAAACAAACATTGACGTTGAAAAAATGTGTCGAACAGAGTTAAAGGAGGTCTTTCACAAAAAGTTCTTTCCAAATACAACATTGTGGAAGTTGCAAGAGGACTTCATCGGGTTGAATCAGAAGGACTTGACTATAGCCGAGTACGAGAAAAATTTTTACTAAATTGGATAAGTTTTCTCAGGAGCTGATCCAAGAAGAAAGAATGAAAGCTAATTAGTTTGCTCTGGATCTCAAGATTGAGATTCAAAAAGTGATTATGACTTTAAGCTTAAAGACATATAGGGATCCTAGGGCACGAACTCAACTTAGAACAAAGGTTGAGAGGAAAAGAACAAGAGGCCTAGTAATGAAATAGAAAACCCAAAGGCCTAGAAAAAGACTAAGAGTGGTGGAAAGGCACCTCAGACCTAGAAATAGGGGCAGAGCAAAGACGAGTCAAAGAAAGAAGTTAAGAGGCTGGGATGATGTTCGTATGCAAGCAGAAGGGTCATTTGGCAAAAAATTGCCCAACTGCACCAGCTCAGGCTTCCCAGCAGCAACAATAGAATTCTCAGGGGGGAAGTTAGAATGGGCGACCTCAAACCAAACAGAATCAGAATGCCAATCAAGGGCAAAACCAAGGTCGTGGTCAGAACCAGGCCAGAACGTTCGCGGTTGAGACCCAGGAAGACCAGGCTCATGTAGTAGAAGGTACATTCCTATTGTTTAATGTTGTTGTGAGCCTGTTGTTTGACTCGGGTGCCTCAAAGTCTTTTTATCTCGAAAAAACTAGCTAATAGGTTACAACTTGTGACAAAAACAATGCATGTGACTTTGAATGTGTCCACACCCATAGGGACCATTGTGACTTCAAAAAAGATGTGTAGTTGTGACCTTAGGTTTGGGGATAAACTTTTAACAGTCAACATATATATCCTATGTTTCTATGGCTATGATGTAATCTTGGGGATGGATTGATTAGACCAGCACCAGGCCCAGATAGATTATCCTAAGAGATGGGTAACCATAACATTACCTTCTGGGGAGATCTTTAAAATCAATGGGAATATGCAAAGACTACCAAAGAATCCAACCCTAGCTTTGCTGAACTGTTTGAAGCAGACGGATGAGTTCGAGGAACTCTCTGAAGAAGAACCTACTGACTTGAAGAATATTTATGACATAGCTATAGTCAGTGATTACGAGGATGTGTTCCCAAATGACTTACCTAGACTACCACCAACTAGAGAGTTAGAGTTCAAGATTGAACTTCACCTTAGAACCAACCCTAGAGCCATACTTCCTTATAGAATGGCGCCAGTAGAACTAATTGAGATGAAAACTCAACTGGACGAGCTCAGGGAGAAAGGTTTCATTAGGCCGAGTAAATCACCCTGGGGAGCCCCAGTATTATTCGTGAAAAAGAAGGATGGTTCCTTGTGACTGTGTGTCGACTACCAAAAGTTGAATCAAGCTATAGTAAAGAATAAATATCCTTTACCAAGGATTGATGACCTATTTGATCAATTATGATGAGCCACTCATTCCTCTAAAATTGATCTTAAGTCAGGATATCATCAGCTGAGGGTTCGAGAGTCTGACATTCACAAGACGACCTTTAGAACAAGATATGGACACTTCAAATTCATCGTGATGCCCTTTGGTTTGACCAATGCCCCGACTACCTTTATGGATTTGAGGAACCGAGTGTTTAGACAGTACCTTGACCAGTTTGTAGTGGTATTCGTGGATGATATACTAATCTACTCTAAGTCAGAAGTTGAGTACCTAGAACACTTGAGGATCGTACTAGAAACTCTCAAAAGAAACCAGCTATATGTTATTCAATAAGTACGAGTTCTGGATGAGGACGGTCAAGTTCCTTGGCCACATAGTGTCCGCAAAAGGCATCACTATAGATCAGTAGAAAGTGGAACCCGTTATGAATTGGAAGCAATCTAAGATAATAACAGAAATCAGAAGTTTATTGGGTTTGGCAGGCTACTACAGAAGGTTCATTAAGGATTTTTCCAAGATGGCAGAACCTATGACTAAGTTGATCAGAAAAGGAGTTAAGTTCCAGTGGGATGAAAAATGTAAACAGTCATTCCAAGAAATGAACACAAGATTGACTACGGGTCCTGCTCTAGTCACCCCAACTCCATGTGTTACTTACACATTGTATACTGATGCCTCACTGAGTGGATTGGGCCCAGTCTTAATGCAAGAAAAGCAAGCCATCACTTTTGCATTAAGACAATTGAAGGTCCATGAAAGAAATTACCCTACTCACGACCTAGAGCTAGCGACGATGGTGTTTGCCCTAAAGATTTGGAGTACATCTGCACCCAAAAGGAGTTAAACCTCAGGCAACGAAGATGGATGGAGTTCTTAAAAGACTATGATTTTCAACTACACTAACATTTGGGGAAGGCCAATGTAGTGGCTGATGCCTTGAGTAGGAAGTTCCACAAATAGTAGGAAGAAAAAGGCCAGATGTACTAGTTGATTGAAGATTTTTAGGTTGGGTGTAAACCTTAATGAAAAAGAAGCCTATCTTTACTATATGTCTTGCCAACTGGACCTATTACATTAGGTCAGAGATGAACAGAAGTAAGACAAGTGGCTTGCTTAACTAATTGAAGGAGTCATGCAAGGAAAGCATACAGACTTGAGGATGGATGCTGAAAACATCCTAAAGCTCAAGGAAATGATATGTGTACCTTAGCAGGGACAGAGCAAGCAGATCATACTTAATAAAGCTCATCAAAGTACAAAATCAAGGAAAATTAGGGTGTTTTATTCAAAGAAAACTCAAAAATTTCTAATTTTCTCCCTTTGAAAACCTATATAAACCCCCTTAGGCTCTCAATTTCATTCATTCCAAAAATAAGAGTTGAATTCTCCTCTTGTTTTCTCTAAGCCTTCTTCTTGGCACCTCTTCCCATCTTCCCTTCTTGTGTGTAAGAAGTTCTCGAATTGGGGAATTAAGTTGGGTGATCTTCATTGGCACTAGTACGCGGGGGGAATTGCTACCGAAATTTAGCAAGAAAAGCGTCACAAAGTGGAAGTGATTTCTAGAATACCCTTCCGTTCTTATTTAAATTCATGGCATGCTCATTATTGTGTGTTTTTCACTGAATTCAAAGATTTTCAATTTCAGTTCTAGAATTTTAAATGTTTATTTCAGTATTTCAGTTTTGATTTATGTTTGAGTAATCATATCATCCATACCATGTTAGTATCATGCTTAGGCTTTGAAATTAAAGTATGATGCATGTTTTATGAGTGTTTCACAAATTGACCCATTGAAAGTTTTTATTTATTTCAATGTAGGGCACATTTGCCCAAGTGAAATCATGTATTTTCAGCTTTGAATTTATTTTTCACTGTAGTGGATTATTGTACTTGAAATTTTCGAATGAATAAATGAAGAATTTTATTTACCATGATGTCATTTTGCACATAGACTAATGTACACAGGAACCCTATTACATTTGGGGTCTAAGAAGAAGAAAATGTAGCACGGGCCTGTCTCCCGGGCATCTCAAGATTTTTTATCAAAGAGAATTGAACCGTCAGATGACGTGGAAGATGGGATTTGGGAGGCGGGGTGTTACACTTTGTATCCAAACAAAACATTTGAAAACATATCTATCCTTTTTTAAAATACTTTCTAAAACATTTCTCAATTTTCAAAAATAGAAGGTGGTGCACTAAAATTTCAATCTAATTCAATGTGAAACACTAATTTGAGTATTTAATTCTTGTCAAGCAACTATTGATTGACTTTCTCATTCTTGCCCAGTATATCTACTAACTGAGCTCTGATACCACCTTTGTAACACCCCAACCCCGTATCTTTAAGCATTGGACACGACCACCATTCTCTTGACGGTGGGCTAAACCAAACAACGAGCCAAGCCAATGTTACTTTACAAGTGACATACACTTGACTTTCTTTCTGTTTCAATTATTTCATCCCTTGATTTTATTTAACAGTACATAACTTAAATTCAAAGAATTAATAGAACAATAATACAAGAAATAACTGAAATTCATAAACTCAATTAATTATAAAATTGAGCACATAATTATCTTGAAGAGAAATATTATAGTGGAAGATTCAGAACTTGGGCAACATGCCCTTACATAGAAATTAAAAACTTGTTAAATAAAGAACCTAACTAATTTTCATGGTCTTCATGTAAATCAATTACCTAAAAAATAGAAGGAAGGGGTGAGCACATAACCTAGTGGATCTTTCTAAACATCTAAATCATTATTTCAATTCAAACAAACCAAGCATATCAAACACTTTTGTACATTAGGCGATTCAAACAAATTTGTTTTTAATTGTTGACATTCAGACCGAAAGAGTTTAATCTCTGTATTCCACATCGTAAGGGGAGAGAATGACAAACGAAAACTCAAACCCCAATATTATGAAGTGGGATCACTCTTGGAACCAAGTTCAAAATTGTCAATGGTAAACCGGCAAGCCACGTCGAGGGGTGGAACACACACAATGACACTATGCAGTCCATTATTGCGCCGGTACGTGGATTGAATCATTATTTAATCTTTTCTTAGTGATAAAACACACAATATCGAAATAAACCATCGATGCAACATATACAAAACATGAATCATTAAATATTTATTCATGGCACAATTTATGCATAACATGCATTAATATTCTTTATTTCTAAACATGCATAACATGCATATTCATGGCACATCAAATAAATAAGCATGCATATTAAAATATATATGCAATCAATCATCTTCAAAACATTATCACTCATACAATACTTATTCAAATTAAAATAAAGAAGTAGAAGTTAGAAGTCACTTCCACCTTAAATGCGTCTCTTCTGCACACCTCTGAAATTCGACAGGGTTCCGTTACTTCAAGGCTTCCAAACACTCAAGAACTCTCAAGAACACTCAAGAACACTCTAGAACACTTGAGAACGGTTCAAGATTACTCAAGAACTGAGGGGATTGCCAAAAAGAAGGCTTAGAGAACAAGATAACCATTCAACTCTTGTTTTTTGGGATGAGATGAATTGTGAGCATGGGGGATGTTTATATAGAGTTCAAAAGGGTAGAGAATAGCAAGTTTGGGTTGTGATCTTATGTGATGATGTTTTGAAGATGATTGATTGAATTTATGTCTTTATATGCATGCTTTATTTATTGTGTCATGAATATACATGTTATGCATGTTTAGAAATTAAGAATATTGAT
>JAJIYU010019390.1:0-10812 GCA_030144865.1 Tinospora cordifolia | reverse complement strand
ATTTTTGATCCGTACTTGGATAACTAGGACATGCCAAATTTTTCATTCATCAATTCTGTGTAATATTCTAAGTAAAATTTCTATAAAATTTCTGAGATGTTACAATTATTGCCTTATTTAATTTGTTTCTTAAATTTGAGTTAAGTAATCGTGAATTCTATTAAGGCATAAGATAATTAAAATATAATGTCAAGTGTGAATCACTTATAATGTAATATTAGCGGAATCCGCATATATGGTTAAGTCCACTGTCAAAGCAGTGGTTATATCGAAATAAACAAAGAATACAGGGATTGGGGGTGTTACAAAGGTGGTATCAGAACCTAGGCACTAGTTGCTGGGCCAAAAAAAAATAGAAAGTTTTGTCTAATACCAAAGGTGGTATCAAAGCTCAGTTCTTAGAAACACTGGGCTAGAAATAGAAAGTTAAGCCTAAATACGTGTTGTTAGGCTGGAATTTGGAAGTTAGTCTTATACCTACAACAATATTAGACTCAGGAACCATAACTCAATTAGGTTTGACTTATTGAACTTAGAATACCTGACCTTCAATTTTGAAAACTGAAAAACTTTTTATAAAGTGTTTTCAAGAAAGAAATATATGTTTTGAAATATTTCTTTGGATACAAAGACTGCAAGTTGAGCTAATAGTGGGTAAACCTTATCTTGAGTAAAGCTAAACTTTGAAAGGGAGGTGGGTTATTCCGCCCTAGAATGCATAGTTGCTAAGTAGACTTCGGTCTCCTTGCTCGATCCGGAGGTTGTCCCACCAGCTTATACGAGTAGTCAGAGTTGGAAAAACACCCGTACTTTCTATAAAAGAAAATTAAAATTAGGCAAAAAGTTGACTAGGAGTCGAAAAAGATGCCAAAGGTGGTATCTTGACTCCACAGAGGTTATGAGTCAACCAGATTGAAATCTTGGGTCTAGGTGAATGACCTTAAGTAAACACATGGGTGGAACAATGGATCAAATGTATACAACTTTAGGACATAGGCTAAAAACTAAAAATGTGTGAAAATAAAATCTTTGTTTGGTCAGCACACGGGATCAAGAAGATTTTGTATCTCTAGTTTCTATGTAGTATGGGATGCATAGGAATTTGGGGGTATGGAGAACGCTTGGACTCAGAGAATGACAAACCATGTTTGGTGAATGATCGGTAACTTTGGAAGAACTTGTTTCTCTATGCTTGGATGGTATAGAACGGTCAAGCATAGTGGGCTTGGAAAACCATAGTTATCGAGACATTTGCGAAATTGTTTGGTGTGACAATTTTCTACATGAAAGTCTAAGTGGAAGGGCTAGAGTGGTATGAGACGCTTGAACCTAAAAGCTTAGATGGAAGCCTAGAATTTTGCTATGCTAGTGTGAAAATTATTTGATTGTATGATTGTTTGAAAAACATGCTTGATTTGAATGTACATTATATGAAACCAAATCCTGTACCCAAGAATAAAAAGAACCTAGAAGCATAAATGATTAGGTCACTGAACAAATGAAGAACCTAGAAACCTAAATTTAGAGTCATGATTGTATGAACGTTTGACAAGGCAAACACTGGCAATCTACTCGATTTGTAGACAATGGTTGAAACAAAAAGGTACGCTACTCAATCCATCACATCTGATGAGACAGAGCAAAGAGACCAAGAAATACATGCTGGCATGGAGGCCCGAATGGAGAATATGATGAATGAAGTTGCTCGGAGGGTTATGGATCAAGTGATGAGGGCTCTACCCTAGATACACCCTCAGGTAGTACCACAGCCTCAAGTGCCTGAACCTGTTCAGGTTCAATAGCTAGCACCTGCAGCCCAAGCTCCTGAACATCAGAAGACTCAAGAGGATCTAGAGGATGAGAAACGAAGAAAGATGCTGACAGAGCTACAAAAACTCCACCCTCTTTCATTTGATGGTACTACAGATTGCATCCTGACAGACTATTGGTACCAGGAGATGGAGGAAATTTTCAATATACTAAAGGTAACTAGGTCAAGATGGGTGGCACTGGCCATGCACCACTTTAAAGGACCAACCAGAAGTTGATGGCGTATGATGAGGATGGACCTTGACATGGATGTGGATGTTATAAGCAAGGAGAACTTCATAGAGGTCTTCTATAAAAAGTTCTTTCCAGAAGTGACCTTGAGCAAGCTAGAGGACTTTGTCTGACTAAATTAGAGGGCCATGACTATAGCTAAATATGAAAGGAATTCACAAAGTTGGCCAAATTTACACCAAACCTTATCAAGGAAGAAAGAATGAAGGCTCATCATTTTGCACAAGGTCTCAAGATGGAGATATGAAAGATAGTTCAAAAACTGAGCCTAAAGACTTATAAAGATGTTGTGGAAAAGACCCAAACTCTGGAACAAGAGATCAACCAAGAGCGGCAGGTGAAGGAAAGAACAAACAGCCAAGAATGAGAAGGAATATCAGGGGGCCCAAAAAAAGAACAAGAGTGGTGGGAATGCACCACAGAGACAGGGGTAGAACAAGGAAGAGTCTAGAGAACAAGCAAAGAGGCTAGAGCTATGTTATGTGTGCAGACAAAGCGGGTCATATTGCAAGAAATTGCTCAACTACAACATATTAGGTGCCTCTACAGTAGGAACTGCAAAACGCTCAGGGGGGAGGTTAGAACGGTCGTCTTCAAGCTAGGCAACAACAACAGAAAACCAATCAGGAGAAGAACTGGGGATGTGGTTAGGACTAGGCTGGGATGTTTGCTATTGAGACTCAGGAAGACCAAGTCCCTGCAGTGGAAGGTATGTTCTTGTTATTTAACTTTGCTATGAGACTATTGTTTAACTTGGGTGCCTCTAAGTCTTTTATCTTTAAAGAACTAGCTGATAGGTTACTACTTATGACAAAAACACTACACATAACTTTGAATATGTCCACACCAATAGGGACCACTGTTACTTGAAAAAGAATTTGTGGTTGTGACCTAAGATTTGGGGATAAACTCTTAACAATTGATCTCTGTATTCTACCTTTCTATTGCTAATATGTAATCTTGGGGATGGATTGGTTAAACTAATACCAAGCTCAGCTAAATTGTCCTAAGAGGCGAGTAACCATAACCCTACCTTCAGGGGAGACCTATAAAATCAACGGAGATATGCGGAGACTACCTAGAAGTCCAACCTTAGCCCTGAAGAACTGCTTAAGGCAGAAGAATGAGTTCGAAGAACTCACTGAAGAAGACTTTGCTGAAGTAAAGAGAATGTAAGACCTAGCAGTGGTTAGTGAGTACGAGGATGTGTTCCTATATATCTTACTCAGACTACCACCTGCTAAAGAATTAGAGTTCAAGATTGAACTTCACCCTAAAACCAACCCTATAGCCATACCTCCTTACTGAATGGCTCCTGTAGAATTGATTGAGTTGAAGTCTCAACTAGACGAACTCAGGGAGAAAGGCTTCATCAGGCCAAGTGAATCACCTTGGGGAGCTCTGACATTATTTGTAAAGAAGAAGGATGGTTCTATGAGACTTTGTGTTGATTATCAAAAGCTAAACCAAGCTACAATGAAGAATAAGTATCCTTTCCCAAAGAATAATGACCTATTTAATCAATTGAGAGGAACCACTCATTTATCAAAGATTGATCTTAGGTCAAGATATCATCAATTGAGAATTAGGGAGATTGATATACACAAGACTGCATTTAAAACAAGATATGCACACTTTGAGTTCACCGTGCTATCCTTTGATTTAACTAATGCCCCGACAACCTTCATGGACTTGATAAACCGAGTGTTTAGACAATAGTTTGACCAATTTGTGGTGATATTTAAAGATGACATCCTAATCTACTCCAAGTCAAAGGGTGAACCCTTAAAACACTTGTAGATAGTGTTGGACACCCTCAGAAGGCATCAATTATATGCCAAGTTTAGCAAATGTGAATTATGAATGAAGATGGTCAAGTTTCTTGGTCACGTAGTATCAGCAGAAAACATCTATGTAGACCTGGAAAAGGTAGAAGCTATCATAGATTGGAAGCAAACTAAGATAGTTACATAGATTAAGAGCTTCTTGGGCTTAGCTAGGTATTACAGAAGGTTCATCTAAGATTTCTCCAAACTAGCAAAACCTATGAACAAACTGACAAGGAAGGGAGTTAAGTTCAATTGGGATGAGAAGTGTAAACAATCATTCTAAGAACTAAAGAAGAAATTGACTATGACCCCTGTCCTAGTCACTCCAACCCATGGTGTTACATATACTCTTTATACTGAGTTTTCACTGAGTGGACTGGGAGTAGTCTTGATGCAAGAGAAGCAAGTAGTCACTTATGCTTTGCCATAGCTGAAGGTCCATGAGTAGAATTACCCTACTCATGACCTAGAGTTAGCAACCATTATATTTTTCCTAAAGATTTGGAGACACTACCTCTATGGTGAGAAATTTGATCTATTTTCAAATCACAAGTGCTTGAAGTACATTTACAACCAAAAAGAGTTGAACTTTAGGCAACAATGGATGGAGTTCCTTAAGGACTATGACTTCCAATTACACTACCAACCAGGGAAGACCAATGTGGTGGCCGATGCCTTAAGTAGAAAGTTTAACAAACAGGAGGAAGAAAAGGGCCAGATGTACCATTTGATCAAAAACTTTACGATGGGTGTAGCTTTGAATGACAAACAAGCTTACTTCTATAGCATGTCTTGCCAAAAAAATCTATTACATCAGATCTGGGAAGAACAGAGACAATACCAGTGGCTTGTAGACATAATTGAAGGAGTTACACAAGGAAATCATATTCACTTCATGTTAGATGTTGAAAATACCTTAAGGCTCAGGGAAAGGATCTACGTACCTTAATATGGGCAGAGTAAGCAGACTATACTCGATGAGGCTCATCAGACTAAGCATATAATACATCCAGGCACAGATAAGACTTATTGGTGGAGAGGAATGAAGGGAGATGTGGCTAAGCATGTTGCTAAGTGCTTGATCTGTCAACAAGTGAAGGTAGAACATCGTAAACCCTCGAGAATGTTACAACCATTTCCTATTCCTGAATGTAAGTGGGATAGCATTGCCATGGACTTTGTCAATGGTTTGGTTAGGAACTAGAAGGGAGAAGACATTGTTTTGGTAACTATGGATTGTATCACTAAAGTGGCTCATGTCCTGCCAATCAGATCCACATACCAAGTAAGTAAGCTGGGAGAGCTCTATGTGAAGGAGATTTTAAGGTTTCATGGTGTGCCTAATACTATTGTATTTGATAGAGACTCTCGCTTCACTTCGCAGTTCTGGCAGAGTCTACAAAAGGAGTTGGATACTAAACTCATTGAGTACAACATTCCACCTTCATACAGATGGGCAGTCCGAGAGAGTTATCTAGACCTTAGAAAATATGTTGAGATATTATGTTTTGGACTTTAAAGGAAACTAAAGCAAGCAGTTATACTTAGTGGAGTTGAGAGAGTAATCAGACAAGTACTAAGATGGCTCCATTTAAGGCCTTTACAAAAGACCCTATAGATCACCTACCTATTGGGCTGAGCTCGAAGACCATGTGTTGACGAGGCCAGACTTGGGGGAAGAAATGAAAAACCAAGTCAAACTGATTTAGAAGAGGTTGATTACAACTTAGAGCCATCAAAAGAGGAGACCACTAGAGTCCCAAGTGGGAGACGAGGTGTTTCTAAGAATTAGTCCTCCAAAGGGCATCAAGAGGCTTACGTTCAAAGGGAAGTTATCACCAAGATTTGTCGAACCCTTTGGAATACTTAGAAGAATCAGGGAATGTGCTTATGAGTCAGATTTACCTAACCGGATGACCTTTGCTCATAACGTGTTCCACATGTCTATGCTGTGACAATATGAACCAGACTTCTCTCACATCATCCACTGGGAGGAAGTGAACGATTAGGATCAGGCCACATACAAAGAAGCAGCTGCTAGAATCCTTGACCACAAAGTGCAAAGCCTAAGAACCAAAGATATTCCCTTAGTTAAAGTATTGTAGAAACATCATGGGGTGGAAGAAGCTACATGGGAACTAGAAAGCGAAATGAAATCCAAATACCCACACCTATTCACTAGGAATTTCTAATTTTATACAAATTTTGAGTTAGGAGGGTTGGTTGTAATACCCTGTAATCTTACACTGAATAAAATGAAACAATTCAACTTCATTTGATTGAATTTGCGTGAGAAATGAAATTGGGTCCATTTTAGGGATAAGTTTGGCATATCCAAAACTCCATTTTAGTGAATCTTAAGACCTTAGAACAACCTATAATGACATGAGATGACATGAATTAATCAACTAGACAATATATCCAAAAATTAGCTCAATTGGCCAAACATTAAGGTTTCATTTGCCTAATACCCTTCAGTGGAGTGTAAATTAGGGACATAAATAAAATGGAGATCATCCTAGTCAAATGATAGTTTGAAAATGTGCATTAGTTTAATATGAACACAAAAATACATGTTAAAGGTCTTAACTCTTAGTAAATAATGAGACATCAATTTTTATTAAATTCATGTGGACCCATAAATACATGGCCAGCCCTAAAAATGTGCAAGTCACACGGGTGAAAAAATTTGATCATATACACAAATGCCCTATTATGCAAAATCAGCTCATGTGTGTGTGTGTGCACACATGTGAGCAACTCTAATTAGAAGTGTCTAAATGATGAACCATGAAACCCTAGCGGTCACACACAAAGGAGAAACTGAAAATCACAAACAAGAAAGTTTCCTAAACACAAATGTACACTAATCTTGGCGCCAACTATGGAGTTTACCATCATATCCTTAACACAAACCCTAGCCATCACCTTGGTAAACCGTCCCCTTGATTTTGGGATATTTGTATGTTGCCCTACATGCCCAACACGTTCCCTAGCCTCTTGAAAATCTATATAAACTCCCCCTTGTGCACACTTCTTTTTCATTCCAATGCAAGAGTTGACAGTTCCCTCTTAGCTTGTTCTATCCTTCTTCTTGACAACTCTTTTGATTCTTGAGTGATTTTGAAGTATTCTTGAGTGCTTTGTGTTTAATTGAGTGTTCTTGAGTTATCTTTGGAGTGCTAGACATTGCAGTAGGGAACTTCTACCAAATTTCCATCAAACTTGCAATTAAGGTGGAAGTGATCTCTAAAACCTCATATTTTCTTCTTTAGATTAATACCATGTTCATTGCATATTTAGTTTTCAGAAATCATTCATGTTTCAATTTTAGAAATTTAATCATGATTTCAGTTTTGGTTTAGTACATGAGCATGTTTTAAGCATTCATGAATTCATGCCATGCCTAGTACCACGTTTAGGTTTATTTCAATGCATGATGCATGTTTTTGGATGATTCATGCTTTGATTTTCGGATTGTTTATATTCTGAAATTTATGTCTCTTATTCTTGAGTATGAGATAATTAATGAGATTTTGGTGATTAATAAACATGTACCATCATAGTGGACATGTGGGACACTATGGATGTTCTTTTCATGTGACTAGTTCATATGGTATAAGACCAAAATACTTGGTAGGTAGGTAAGAGGCCCTAATGTCCAAAAGTCCAATGAAATTGGTTAAGAAATGCCTTTTTTCACTCTAAGGAAGTATTTTGTTAGGAACATTAAGGGCTTTGAAAACCCTTTTGGTCTAAGTCACAACTATACACAAAATGTTGTTTGAAACACCTAATGTATGCAAGTGTATGAATTATGGATGTGTTTTTAGTCTAAATTAGAAAATTGGTTATTTGAAAATGATCCACTAGGCTATGTGCTCACCCTTCTGCTCTTATTTTTAAGAAATTGACTTGCATGAAGATCATGAATATTAGTTAAGCCTTTTTTTCTTAAAATTTAGAAAGTTTCTAATTTCTATGGTAGGGCATATTGTTCAAGTTTTGAATATTCTGCCGTAATAGTTAATTAGAAAGTTACGTAGTTTCCAATTTTGAATTTCTTTTATCCCTTGTATTATTGCCTAATTTAATTTGATTCTTAAATTTGAGTTAAGTACTCTTGAATTAATTAAGGCATAAGATAATTGATATAGAATGTCAAGTGTAAATCACTTGTAATGTAATATTGGCCTGATCCGCCTATATGGATATGTCTACTATCAAAATAGTGGTTATGTCCAAATAAACAAAGAATATGGGGATTGGGGTGTTACAACATCTAGTTAGTAGGTCAAGCTCATATGCACATTCTCTAACCTGCCTTGTGATCTCAAATGACCCCATAAATCTTGGTGACAGTTTTCCCTTGTGTCCAAACCTTTTAATACCCTTCCTAGAACTAACCCTCAAGAACACTTTGTCACCTTCCTGGAACTCTAGGGGTTTCCTCTGTCTATCAACGTAGCTCTGTTGTTTCCTCTGAGTCGTTACTAATCACCTTTAAATCAATTTGACTTGTTTGTTCATCTCCTCAACCAAATCTGGTCCAGTAAGCACTCGATCCTCCAACTCTACCCAACATGATGGTGACCTACAAAGTCTACTATATAAAGCCTCATAGGGTGTCGTTACTTGCTTGATAGTTATTATTATTGGCAAATTTAGCTAAATGCAAGTGTTTCCTCCAGTTGTCCTTCAAATCAAGGACACATGCTCTCTATATCTTCCAAGATCTGTACTACTCTCTTTGATTGTCCATCTATCTATGAGTGAAATGCTATGCTCATCATCAGTTTGGTACCCAATTATTTCTATAGACTCTACAAGAATTGAGATGTGAACCTCGCATTGCAGTTTGATACTATAGTTTTGGGTACTCCATGTAGTCTCACGATCTCTTAATTATAAAGTTCCCCCAATTTGCTCACCAAATATGTGGATCTGATTGTTAGAAAATGAGCTACCTTTATGAGACGATCAACAATAACCCATACAGTGTTTTCCTCTTTTTGATTCTTAGGCAACTTGCTAACAAAATTAGTCTCTATGTTGTCCCATTTCCACTTTGGTATAGGAAGGGGTTGGAGCAAACCTGTGGGTCTCCTATGTTCAACATTCATATGTTGACTAGTTAGACATTTAGAAACATATGTAGCTATGTCTATCTTCATCCCTTTCCACCAATAAGTCTTGTAGAGATTTTGGTACATCTTGTCACCTCCAGGATGCATAGTATATCTAGTTTGGTGTGCCTCATCTAATATCATCTTTCTACTTTGTCTGCTCTTAGGTACACAAATCCTATTTCCCTATCTCAGCATACCATTTATATCAATATTGAAACTACTATCTTTGCCTTGTTTACTCCTTTTAATAAGATCTAAGATCCATTTGTCACGTTTCTACTCTTCCTTGATCTATTGGAGTAGCTTTGACTGGCACACCATGGCGAATAACACTACTTGATTCTCATCCTTTCTAACACCTAGATTATAACTCTCTATCAGTTGATACATCTACCCTTTTTCTTTCTCAGTTCTACTATATTTTTTTGCTCAAGGCGTCTGCTACTACATTCACCTTTCGTGGATGATAGTAAAGTTGAGAGTCATAATCTTTCAAGAATTTCATCCATCTTCTCTATCTTAGGTTTAACTCATTCTGGGTGTATATGTACTTTAGACTTTTATGATATGAGTACAAGTCAAATCTTTATCCATATAGGTGGTGTCTCCAAATCTTCAAGGCAAAAAACACTATTGCTAACTCCAAGTCATGAGTTAGATAGTTCTGTTCGTGTATCTTTAATTGTCGTGAAGCATAAGCGACAACCTTACCATCCTGCACTAGTTCAACACCCAAACCATTCGTTGACACATCTGTATAGAATTTATAACCCATTTCATGAGTTGGGGTAATAAGTATCAGGCTGATATAAGTCTCCTCTTCAACTCTTAGAAAGTTAACTCACATTTCTCATCCCAAATAAACTTAACTCCATTTCAAGTTAGCTTCATCATAGGATCTGCTAACCTAGAGAAAACTTGGATGAATCATCTATAATATCCAGCTAACCCCAAGAAGCTTCTAATCTCAATAATCGTCTTAGGTTGTTTCTAGTTCATGACTACTTTTTTTTTCTCTAGATCCATAGATATGCCTTCTGTAGATACTACGTGCCCAAGAAATTTCACCATCTTCATCTATAATTCACATTTATTAAGTTTAGCATACAACAGGTGGTTTCAAAGAGTCTCCAAAACAATATCTAAGTGTCTCACATGCTCTTCCTCTGATTTCAAATAAATCTAGATGTCATCAACGAAAACCACTACGAACTGATCTAAATAAGGTTTAAAAACCCTATTCATCAAATCCATAAAAGTTGTTGGTGCATTAGTCAAACCAAAAGGCATTACAATAAACTCAAAGAGGCCATATTTGGTTCTGAATGCTGTCTTTGAGACGTCTAACTCTCAAATACGCAACTGGTGGTATCTTGACCTTAGATCAATCTTAGAAAAATATGTATCTCCTCCTAATTGATCAAATAAGTCATCAATTCTAGGTAATGGATACCTATTCTTCATAGTAACATTGTTCAGTTTTCTGTAATCAGCACATAACCTCATAGATCCTTTTTTCTTCTTCACAAATAATACTAGAGCTCCCCAAGGTGATTCACTCGGCCTAATGAATCATTTCTCACAAAACTCATCCAATTGCGTGTTCAACTCCTTCACGTGGTGGTAGTCCAAGTAGATCATCTAGGAATACATCTGCATATTCCTGTACCATAGGTAGACTCGACTTAAACAAATTGTTGTTTGAAACGCCTAATGATTGCAAGTGTTTGAATTATGATTGTGTTATTAGTTTGAATATGAAAGATGGTTGTTCGAAAAGGATCCACTGGGCT
>JAJIYU010019389.1:0-10807 GCA_030144865.1 Tinospora cordifolia | reverse complement strand
TGGTGGAGATGAAGTTTTTGCCTAGCAGGCTGAAGAGCACAGACTTAAGAGGTAGATGTTGGATCACTTACTCGACTTAGATTGAGATTGAGCTGAATATTTGTCCATTTGCATCTAAGATCGAGTTGGTATGGTTGAGCTCGCTAGATGATTGCTAATAAGATTTGGAAAGTATTTAGCATTATCTTGACCTTTAGGGGTAATGGTTTAACTCTCAAAAGGAAGTCAGGCAGGCAAGTTGAGCTAAGATTGCCAAGGATGAGCTCACAATGTGATAAGTTATGAATTTGAAAAATTACCCACCATTAGCTTGGCCAAAGGGTTAAGAACAACAGGTTGATCTGATGAAGGACGACCTTACCATGAAGCCAAGCTAAGCTCGTGATCTAGATCATAACCTTGATTTCCTTCGTGATTTTAGCTTATGAACTTGGATACTGCTATATGAGAAGGATTTCAAGCAAATCTCCAAGCTTCCCAAAGAGGAAGAACTCCTCTCTGTCAAAAATTCTACTACAATGGGAAGTTTCCATAGCTGCTGGTATACTAATAAAATTGGAAACTATATGTCTCTCACATCCATAAAATCCCCGCCTATTGTAAACCGAGGCATCTCAACTCTCCCTGGCATTCTACAGAAGGTACTTACAAGCAATAAAGAGGGATTTTTCTTTGTTTTTCCCCTCATATTGTGTGTTAAGTCTCATTTCTGCTCTTCCTTATTCCATTTGTTTCTGGTCAATTTTTGGACCAATAATAGTCATTACATATGTGAATATTGTAGAGCTTAGGTTGAAGGTAGTAGTAAGCATGGTCATACCTAAGGAAAGATTAAAAGACTGTGATGGTAGTAAATTGGAAGTTGAACCTAGGAACATATGTGATCTGCAAAAAATGAAAGAAAGACATGCAACAAGGTTTCAATGATGATCACAAGGCTCTGCAAATTTTGGAGGATTAAGAGAGGAATGTTACTTTTGAGACATTATCGAACCAACGCAGTAGTAGAGTACATAGTTCAATTCAATAGTTGAAATTCTCAATGATCCTCCTTGTCATCTTGTCAATCTTATCATGTAGCTCACATTCTAGGACTTACTAAAGAGAACATGTTCACATTCCCCATAACAGAATGTCTAGTGGGGCACTAAAGATGCACACTTCAGTCTAAACATTACTCAGATGTTCACACAATAGCACTGCTTAGAAAGATGAAGTTATGTGGTTAATGTTTTTGATGGTGGTTTTCAATTCAGGGACTTGAACTCAGTCCCATAAACTAGGCTCTGACCTTAAACATTCTATCCTAGCATTTAACTAGAAGTAAAACACAACCATGATGGTTGCTGCAGAGACTCTACTTTGAGATCTAGGGCTACAATCATGTAAATTGACTGAACCAAAGATCCTGAGTTATGACATTGTAGCTATACACATGAAGGTTTAGGTCACTATTGAAATTGGTAAGATGATAGTTGATAAAACAGCTGCAGACTTCTTGATCTAAGGAAATGTATTGATCTGTAATTTAGACAACCACACAGCCCACCGAAGTGAAAAAGAAAATTTAGTAAAGGCGCTGCTAGGCTAGCTATGGTACATGGACAGAGTGTTGATCAATAACAAGTGAGTGTGAACAAACTAAGTCTAGAGAAATAAGCATGCTGTGATAGATACGTTCTAAAAACATTAAAAGATAGAAATAAGCAATTTGAGTAATGGTAGGAGTAACCGTAATAAAAGAAAAAAAATGAGAGAAAATCAATTAAAGTGGTTTTAATATGTACAACAAAGACCTATAGATGACCCTCTTAGGAAGCGTGGCTTATTAAGACTCCTTGGCAATAATAGAGAAAGAGGAAAGATCTATATTAACATTAATAAGAATAACTAAGGTTTAGTTACTTGAAATTAAGTGTCCATTTACCATTGATAGAGTGCAATGGAGATAGCATATGAATATACTCAACTCTATGTAGTTTGAAAGAGACTTAACTGAGTTAAGAATGTGTTTGTAGTTGGTTTCAAATATTTAAAATTGGTACAGATGGAATATGTCTTCTAGTTTTCCTAGTTATTTATGAAGCTCACTTACACAGTTACACCTTTTATCTTAATATTTTGGGTTGTACTTGATTTGTGATTCAGATATGGTTTTCTGTATCTGAAACTTTGAAAAGGCATAAAACACTTGTGGTTCGATCTAAGAACAGTTTTCCAATATGTTAATAAGGAAACATATTTTTAAAATGTAAAAAGCCATTTTCTAAATTTTTAATTTTTGGACATAAACCAGATGCAACCTTCTATTTTCCTTCATTATTACTAGATAGTTCACTCAATAACATTGAACAGGGGTGCAATAGTAAAGAGTGGTGGGGTGTAAGACAAGAAAGAATAAATATAAAGAATTAAAAGTGAACATGAGGATAAAATAAAATTTGTTTATTCAATTCATATCCAAACAGCCATCTGTTCCTATATAAGTTAATATTTATCTATACCCATACTAGAATTTTAGAACTTGGAAAGTCAAGTTTTATTAGGACTGAACCTGTAGAAACGTGAATCCTTTGCAGTAAAAAACTAGAGTCCTTAAGGTTTTTAACTTTGATTAAAGTGCCAGTACACCTATTGGTTATACCAGAAGAATTAATGTCGTGTTAATGGTGAGGGAATTTCATGTGCAATGCATTAATATCATCAAGTTTTATCTCAGCAAGATACAGTCCCATTCTTCAATAAGGGTCAAATTTTGGCACATAGAAGAAAAACAAGTCGTGCAAGGGTGGAGAATTTTTGTAAGCCAGGCATTTGTATTGTCCAATACTATCCCATATTATATAGAGTACCACTTGCACTAGGATCCTGTTCAATGCATATGGTGCATTAGTGTATTCTTCTAGAGTATTTAACCTCCGGTTTATCAAATTTCACCTTTCCTTGTGTCATTTTCATTGTGGTCTTTATTTGTCACAAGAAACTGTACATGAAGTAAAACAGTTGAGGTTTTCTTTTCTTTTCTTTCTTTCTTTCTTTCTTCTTTTTTCTGTAAATGTGGACAAGACAGTCCAAACTAGTGCATAACCAACTTATAAACTAAACTTCTGTTTGTCCAATCTGTAGGTTGAAGCAACAAAGCAAACATTCTCATCATTCGAAGACATGCTGGCAAACTCTGACAAGCCTGTTTTGGTTGACTTCTATGCAACATGGTTGGTGGGGATATGTTATGATCACAATTATTTGTTTCATTTTGTGGTATTTTCAATTTTCATTAATAGTTAAATAAATTGAGGCAGTGAAGGAAGTTTTTGACAACTATAAACATGTTGTAGATCATGGGTTTGTGTGGGTGTGCAAAATTTGGTTGTGTAGAAAATATGGATTGGTATTGGCTAATCTTTTGGACTTTTATGGGTATGCTGTGATATTTCTATTCAAAGAGAAACGATCAATGAGATAAGTGCGCAAAAAATATTATCAATTGGCATGATTCCATTTTGGAGGTCTTGCTTCTTCCAGTGAATCACTTGGTGTTTTGGCTAGCTCAGTTCAGTTAGTTATCCTTTTTTCTTTTTACCTTCTTATTTTTTATTTATTTATTTTTTTGGTTTAGAAGCTCATATCAGATGCAGCTAGTTTAGTTGTTCTGATCAGATGCTTTTTGATTTTCAGGAATTTTTTTTTACTTCATTTTGCTTTAGAAGTACGCAAGGGGAAGCAAGGGGTTCAGTTTGTGTTGTTCTTACTTGGGTGTTTGTGTGCAGGTGTGGGCCATGTCAGTTCATGGTCCCTGTTCTGGATCAAGTCAGCGCCACACTGAAGGAGAAGATTCAAGTGGTTAAAATTGATACGGAGAAATACCCAAAGATCGCAAATGAATATTGCATTCAGGCACTACCAACACTCATCATATTTAGAGATGGGAAGCCTTGTGATCGTGTTGTAAGTCAAATTACAAAACTTCTTAGACCCCATTTGGTTTGCAATTCATACAGCTTTTTGTACCCAAAAATCCAAAAACATCAAAAATTTGTTTGGTTCGACAGTTTCAGAAGATGTCTAGTTAAAGAAACATGTTTTTCAAACAACACGCAAAGTCATTTTCCATGTTTTTTGTTTTTGGATTGTTTTATTGTTTTCAGATTGCTAATCAAATGCGGCCTTTAACTTTTCCATGAATTAAGACCTCAACTTGACCTGTCATATATTCTTTTTTTTTTTTTCTAGTGGTTGTGTAAATGTGGCCACTGGTCTTTGGCTTGCTTCTCCTGTTTCTTCTTTATGCAACTTTGTTTATTGAAATGGATTCTCTGTTTTTGTTCTCAGGAAGGGGCTTTGACAGCCGATCAGCTCATTGAACGAATCAACAGTGTATTGAATGACAAGCAATAGTTTATTTGGTTGCGGGTGGTTTCTATTTCTTATTTCATTGTTATATGATGAACCTAATATTCGATGGCAGCAAAGGAATTTCATTTGTATAAATGTTTCAGATAATGAGGGTAAACCAAGTGATCTGGGTGCATAAATGTTTCAGTTGTTGCCCACGGTGCACATGCTGATTTATTTCTTCTATTCCTTACAAAACTTCACATCTAATGAGAAAAAAAAAAGTTATTACATGTTCTTTCATACAAGTATTGAAGTATCATTTTAGAAAAAGAAAGAGAACAGCAAAAAAGTTGCTTTCTTTCACAAACCCGTCTTAATTATGTCAAAAACCTGCTTTCTACCGAACACTGGAAGGATGTTTTTTCTGTCTTTCTTTTTCTTTTCTTTTTCCCCTCATGTAGGCATCCAAGCCTATATAATTTAAAAAAAAAAAAAAAAAATTCTTTTGTTGTGAATTATAGTTGCAGCTGAGAGTAGATCAACATGTGTGTGAGTGAGAGAGATAGAGAGCAAGAGGGGCATAGGTACTATCTTCAATTGAATGAACATGTAGTGTGGACTCATGGATCAAGCTCGATCTCCGGCCTAAAACTTCAAAATTATTCAAGAATGAATTTGTTCATGATGAATGAGACAAGATAGAAAAGGTATAATGATAAGGAGAACGTAAGTATACGACTTGAATTATTCAAGAATATTTTTTTTAAAAAAAATTTTGACAACGCTTTGCACCCATTAACTTTTGCATTACAAGATGGATGAATACTTTCCTTAGTCAAATAAAAAAAATTGTTCGTTAGTTTCTAAAATCGAACGTAGGAGGACTTGGGCTTTATTTTAAATCTACATTATAAACTAAATGGTGGGGCTTAAAATCCAAGTTTTTTTAATTTTTTTTATGAGTTTATATTGCTTTGGGGTAGGTATGAAGATCAAAATGATCCAAGAATGCGACATTGAGCCTTTTGGAAGCAAGGCCACACAGCTATACTTTTACTAGGTTTTAGGATTTTATGAGAAACATAAATGAAAAAGTAGACCTCTTTGATTGTACATATAACTTTTGTCATGACATTGTATAATCTTACATTATTTTTTGGGAGCTATCATTTTACATTGAGCTGTACTTGCTTTTATTAGAATATAGTCTTTCTTTTTGAGGTGAGAAAAATTATAAAATATTTAGGATTGAATGTTAATCAGAGTAAATAATAGTTTTAGAAGCCTAAACTATTGTGCAAAGATATCACACAGTTTCTACAAGATGAAGTGGGTATCATAAAACCATTGCAATCACATGTACATTTACCATTCATTGACTAAGTCTTTGTAAGTCCTTTGAATGATATTTCAAATAGTCAAAAGGTAAAAACTATATTGTTAATAATATGACTTTTTTCACAGATTCCTGAGCAATATAGAAAACTTTTATATTATACCTCATTTTGCTAGTTGTTGTAAGCTTTTCATTTTTTATAGTAAGTAATCATACTCTTCTTCAAGAAAATTTTCAGTATTTCACCATCATTAGAGTAGAGATAAATAATTTTCAAAATTTAACTTAAAAATAAAAATCAAATTCTAAGCAAACTCCGACACAAGCCCGACATAATGAAGTGTAATTTTTTTATTCTCATGCTTTGTTTGCGAGCTAGCTTTATATACTTTACAAGATTAATTATCATTTAAGTTACAGTAAGATTATAAATGAAATGGTTTTTCCAATGTGATATATATATATATATCAAAGAATTTCTTTATTAAGGGGCATTGAGTCCATCCACTCGACCTAATTTACCCGATGATTGGCCTTCGTAAGTCATAGACCATCTATCAACCTAACTAAACTTGCCACCAATACACCTTGCAGACTTTTCAAACATAGCCTCCTGCTCACATACACTATATATAATGTGTGCCCTAGCATATCAATTGCTGTTGTAATGTAAATTTCACGACTAACACAAGCCACACAAGAACATAAAATTATTGTCTCACCATCCACATCCTTGATTGCCAGCTTGGAGTTGTTTGCAAAACTTGATTCCGTCAAGTTGAATCAATATCTTATCAATTTCTAAGTCTATTCACCCTTTGATGAATCAATTAAAGCACAACAGATACCATCTAAGCACTAATTAAGTTGATGGAGTTTCCAATTGTTCAAATGTTGAATTGTTGCCTCCCAAGCTGATGCTTTTGTTTCATGATTTTTCTATGTTTATCATCCTTGTCTATGTTAATATTATTATCACTGAGATCACCTCAGCTGCCGTTTCTACTCTTTTTGCTGCCCTTGATGCCGCTTTTAATTGAAAGATTCGGGTAGCCTAAGCTATTTCTTGAGTGTCTAGGTGCTTCTTTCCATTAAGTCATCACTACATTTGTGAGAATCTTAAGTGTTCTTCAACGTGAAAGTATATATATATATATATATATGTATATAATTCTCCTATGTTATGTCCTCTAGCTCTTCGTTATTAGTATTATAATCTACCATGGCGCACCCTTGAAGATATAACCACTTGTTATAAACCAATTGTGGGTTGCTTTGCAATATTTTATTTTAACTCAACCTTATATAAGATTTGCTGTAAACAAAGTGTGTCAATTTCTTTATGAACTTACTTCCGCTCATTGACATGCCGTTTAGGGACTATCTTGTGTTATCTAGGCACGATTCCTGAACATGGGCTTGTCATATATGTCTTTCTCCTAACCTATCGCTTTGTTCTTTTATCTATGTGGATAGCTAGTTGCCTCAATGATCTTAGGAGTACTAGTAGCTAGGCATTGTCTGTCTTTCAAATGAAATTTCATGACTAGTTCACACTTTAGTATCGAGGTTAAGTATAGGAGTAGTCCAGTTAACGGTGCAGTATGTAATTTGAAACTTTAATCTATTTCTTGCAAAGTTTGGGTCATTTTAATATAATGCCACCACTTATATAGCTATCGATACCGTGCTTCAAGCTTGTACCAAATATATTGGAATTGATCATCATTTTATTTGAGAGTAATCATCGGTATATGTTGCTTATTTGATGACCTACATCTTAATAATGTCATAGGAACCAAGCTATATCTCCCTATACAATGCTTCCTAAGCCTTTCTCCCAAGCTCACTATGTAGTGAGCTTGTGGGGAATGCAGAAGAGGTCATTGACATTTTTATCACCTCAACGTTATATATATCAAGTGCAATAATATATATATATATATATATATGACTCGGCGCTTTTTCTTTCAACACTTCTTCTTTTAATTTTTTTTTTTACTGTTATTAACATTACATTTATCTAATTAATTATTATTGTAAATGTATAATTGTACATAAAATTATAAGCACAACACAGTCTAATAGAATATATATATTCATAATTGGCTGAATGGTGTCAATGACCGTTTGGTTGGTGTTAACTTTGAATATGGTGTGGCTTTTGGTTGAGACTGAGATGTTATTACGCATGCATATATATATATATATATAATTAGATTGCATTTATTTCATAATTTCAAAAATTAAATTATGATTTCACCCAAATAAAAATTTAGAAAAGAAATTTTTTTTTCTTTTCTATAATTTTCTCAAAATCTTTTATTGCACACATACATATAATTGAATCCACATCACAATCAAAGGAAACTTACTTCTTTAGAGATGCTATTTATATATATATATATATATATATATATATATCTCAGTCATTTCCAACATCTCTGTCCAATGATTCCATGTCACAAGCATTGCATTTGGTGCAAGATTAAAAAATATGCGTAGAATTAAAAAATAAACACTACGAATTGATGGTTCATTATTTTTAAGAGCTAATTTGTTTTGTTCCCTCGACATAAAAAAAAAAAAAAATTCAAAAAAATTTGTTTTTAGAATCTTTTGGACCAAAACAGTTGATTTTTTATTTTTTTAGGGCACCAACAATGTGTCTTGCACTAATTATTTTCTTTGTTTCTTTGCCCGCATATCTCTTGTATGAGGTCATTTAATGTTTTCCAAGAGGAGCCACCTTCTTCCATTGCCCTTCTTCCCAACTCTTGCAACTCCTTCACTTTTTTCCTTGCCTTCTTCCCACTCTCCCCTTCCATCAACTCCTTCACCATCTTCTCCACCATCTCACACCTTACAAACCCCCTCACCGATCCATTTTCACCTAAAACTCTCACCCCTATCCCTAGCTCATCCACCACCATCCTTGCGTTCAAGTGTTGCTCTGCCAGCACTGGCCATGCCAACAATGGCACTCCGGCACAAATGCTCTCCATCGTCGAGTTCCACCCACAATGACTTATGAACCCTGCCACACTCTCATGCCTCAACACTTCTACTTGATTCACCCAGTCCCTCACAACCACCCCCCTCTCCTTCACTCTCTCTTCAAATCCTTCCTCGAGGAATGCCGTTCCGCTAATGTTTTGCTGCCTCAACACCCACAAGAAATTCACTTGAGAACGCTCCAACCCCACGGCTAACTCCCTCAACTGCTCGCTCGTTAGTTCTGCTTGCGTCCCAAACGCCACGTACAAAACAAACTTCCCCTTCGCTAGTTTCTCGTCTAGCCATTGAACCCACTTGGACTTCCCCTCCGTCGGCGGCAGTGGCGGCGGCTCTGATAAGCATAGCGGCCCAACGCACCAAGACTTTGGCTCCCACTCTTTGTTCACGTAGTCCGACATCACAGGCTCAAGTTCATAGAAACTATTAACCAAAACACCCTTACTGTTAGTAGTTGCTGTTGTTACATCTATTAGGAAATCATAGAATGCTCCTTTTGGAGTTGCTTCGTTTAAAGGGGGTTCGAAGTCATTTCGGGTTAGTTTGATCCAAGGGAATGGCGGAACGGTGAAAGGCTCGTCGTCTGATTTGACATTCACTTCAAGGCGGTCATGGATGGCAAGTTTGATGAAAGCCGTGGCAAAGTTGCTCATTCCGTAGTAGACAAACCTAGGAACGCCTAGTTTTGCTGCAGAATCAAGTGTCCAAAAAAGGAAGCCGTCGGAGATTATGCAAGAGACTGGTTTTGATGATGAGAGGGTATTGAGAGCATCATCAAAGTGAGGTTTCATGAGCTTGGTGGCCAAAGCAAATGGGAAGAAGAGAGAGATTGAAGGTAATTTATCTGTGCTTTCAATTCCATCTGGTAGCTCTGGTACGTTCTTTGGGAATGGGAGATTGATTATTGTAACTTGCTTCTTCTTGTAATCATCGTCGGTAGTACCGAAAAGAGACTCAGAGATGAAAGGTGAGTTTAATGGGGTTGTGACGATTGTAATGGTGAGGCCACGACGGAGGAGAAGGCGGGCGAGATGGAGCATTGGAATTATGTGGCCTTTGGACATGAAAGGAAAGAGAACAAAATGAGGAGGAGGAGAAAGATATTGCAGATAATCCATGCTAGATACTCTTGTATCGCTGTATCTTCTTCGTCCTGAGGATAAAATATTCAGATCTCATCAAACATATATGTACCATTTTCCGCATCTGGTAAAGATTCGTTTCCTTCAATAACTTCTACAAAGATCTCTTTTGTAACAATGGTTTTTGTCGTCAGTGAAGCTTCGAATTCATACCTTAAACTAGTCTATAGTCTCGTGCAATGCACCAGACAGATCATCATGCAATTCTCCTGTCAAAATAACTTGGTGAATTTCAGTTGACTTTTTTGATTCGTTCGTCTTAAGTTAAGTTGAGTTTATTTTTTCGATTCAGAACTCTAAATATTAATGTACAGTATTACTAAAAAAATGTTGAATTGTATAGTATTTTTAATTATAAATATAATATAAAAATTTTATACTTTTTTTTTTTTTTTGAAAAAGGTTGGATTGTGCAGTATCTTTTAAGTATGAAACTCTTACAAATATTGTAATTTTTAAGTAGAAACGTTGTACAATAGAAACTAAAAGAATATTATACGATATGCAATTTATAATGTATACAATTTTGGAGTTGTAGTAGCAAGTACGTTGGTAGTTCGCCCCAATCGAACCAAGAGGCTGGGTGATCCAAGCCCTTCCTCTTCCCTTGTTAAAAAAAAAAAAAGGTAAAACTTTACACTGATAAAAAATAATGTACAAATATGTACTTCTCTTATGTAAAAAAGGATGCACATATCTTTATAGATAGCAAATAAGTTTTAAAGAAAATGCCCTGAAAAGATGTAGACTAGTTGTATAGTGTTTTTTTTCCCCTTTTTTTGTGTTATAACAGACAAGTAATGCTAAAGGAACTTAAAAAAAACAAACAAACAACAAAAAAGAACTAGGGTGATGTGGGATCTCATATACATGGTAAGGGAAATGTCAAATTGACTATTATAGTTATGCAATTACAACATTTACAATTATTGAATAAATTGGTATTATATAGCTCAAATTGTATAAAAATTTTCAA
>JAJIYU010019388.1:0-10807 GCA_030144865.1 Tinospora cordifolia | reverse complement strand
GAAAAAAAAGATATTTTTTAATTAAAAAATATATGTGGTGCACAAAAAATCTTCTATATAATCACAACAATAGTAAAAAGAATCTTGCTTTATAAATGGAGTAGATTGAAGGTGAAATATGTGCAATTGATGAGTGGTTATTCGAGAGAAGGAAGAATGAGTTGTAGCTTGAAGGAGACACAATAGGAAGAAGAAAGAGAAGAGAAAAATAAGCTAACAGCCTACGAAGAGAGGCATCGGGAGAAAAACAAGAAAAAAAGAGTCATCTATTATAATCGATAGAGAAGATTGAATAGACTTGCACTTGTAGCGACTAGTGGTCCAACGATCAATTGATCTAGGGTTTATGTTTGCAAGACCATTAGGGTTTGACAACAAATTTCTCTTTCTTTTTTTGTTTATAGCAATTTTAAGTTAATAGGCACAACATGCATTGAACATTGTTAATGTTAAAATACATGTTAGAAACCATTATATACATACTTTTATATTTAAAATATATTTATTTTTATTATTTTGAATAGAAATTATACATATTTTAACATTTACATAGTATTTTTAAAAAAATTTTAAGTTGATAAATTTCTACAAAAATTCTTTTGAATTTCTCGAACTCTTCGAATTAATTCTAATTTTCAAATGTCGAAGTTGAAGGCGAAGTCGAATTTTCGTTCCTTGGTGCCAAACATTAAGTCATCAACCATGTGCCTTGACAAAGCAAGAGTGGACTGCAAAGTTAGATACAACTTCAAGTACAAATGACTCGCTGCTCTTTGAACCAAAAATTATCCTTGAAGATTATTCAATATCTACACTTATTAGAAGAAGAAGATTGATTCCAAATATATTTAACAGTAGCAAAATAGCTATTAAAACCTTTTAAAATCTTAGGCATGACCATATGAAAAGGTTTCAATAATTAAACTCGATATAAAATTGATGAAGGATCAGCTTCAAAATCTATTTCACAATGTAACAAGCAGGAAGTGGGAGGTTCCCAGTACCATGGGTACCTTGAGGAGCTCTACAAAAAAAGAATGTCCTCAGTTAGACAAAACACATACCAAATCACCCAGCAACAACATTCCATGGGTTTTCACTTGAGACCATGCATAGACCGCAAAACCCTAAAAAGTGCTAACGGAGAAAGAAAGCACATGCTACATATATGAGATTATAAATTAATAAACCATGAAAAAGCTAGGCTCCATTTGGTGTCGTCTTTAAATCCTGTGTTCCGCATTTCAAAACAAAAGGCAAAAAAAGTTGTGAAAAGCACTTGTTTGGTTCATTGTAATTCAAAAGAATTTTCAATTTTTTTAAAGGGTTGTTTTTGGAAAACAAAGAGATTTTTTTTTTTTTTGAGTTTTTCTTATGATTGATTTGTTACTAATAATGGACCCACATAAGCTTTTTTTTTTTTAACGTAGTTGAATGAAATCTTAGAACAAGCTAACAAGTCTTCCTTGTTTTCCAAATTTTATAAACACTTTTTGAATATTATACTAAACATATTTTTAAAAACTACAAATTAATCATAATACTAATTTTACTGCATATCAAACCCAGCCTAGAGCTTTGTAACTTCCCAGTTCCCACAACATTTAGTACTGGTGCAAATGAAAAGCTTTGGCAGGAGGTGAGAGACCAGTGCTCCCAAGACCTTGTTAGCATTCTGATCTAAAAACTTGGACAGATGGCATATTCTCAACAAAATGATTTCGAAGTAAACTCAAATGTGTTGAGAGGAGCTAAAGAAGCACATTATAATATATATATATATATATAAAGTTAAATGGAAAATTGCTAGAGTAACCTACACTGTGTGGCTACTCTTGTTAACTTCCTCACAAAACTGCAAAACACTAATATGAATTTGACAAAACACAAACTTCAACAGCTTTGCTTAAGCCAAATGACACTCGTAACCATGTTTCTCACACCCTTAAGCAATCTTCTATAATTTTCAAATTCTGCAAACTTTAATTTTTTTTAACTCAAAAAAAAAAGAAAAAAAATCTTACTGATATCTATAAATTGACTCCAACTACTGCAATATTAAATGCTTTATTAAACATGTCGCTTGGAAAATATAAGCTTTTATCAGCAACGAAGATACATTCACAAGTAAATTTCTTAGGTTACCCCCTTATATATCTTTAAAACATTTGTTTCTAAAGTGATTATGCACATTAACAAAATAAATCACTTTAAACAAAAAAGAAAGGATATACATAAGCTTAAATGAACATGTCTACAATGAATAAATACTCAGCTAGCATAATTTGCTTTACAGAAACAATCTTTTTCTACATGTAGCCAAATGTCTCCTAAGAATTTAAACAAAGCTTTAGGTCAGTTCGATCATTCAAACTCATTGATAAAGATAAAACAAATAAATCCACACCTATAAAAATACTAGAAAAGTAGGATGTCAGCATAGGAAAAAAAACAAAACCAACTTAAACAAATGCGAAGACCCACAAGAAAAGATGCACAGTCCACATACCTTGACAGGAAAAGTTCCTGGTGGAAGCTTTGTGGTAAGTAGTTCTCTTAGACGACGGATAGCCTTCACCTTGTTTGCTAAAATGTCTAGTAAAGGCAGGAGCTCTTGTGTCTGAAGCGGGAAGTTAGGAGAAAGCCAGAGTATAGGTCTCAGCCCTTTCTTGTATTCACTCTCACGGCTTCCTTCCTTCCGATGATGTCCATTTTCTGAACTCCCAGAAGACAATTTTCGCATGTTCCGTCCTCTACGGAGCTCATCCCCCTGTATAGCAATTTCCACAGAGTGTCGCCCTGGCTTGCTCTGGCACCTAGATGGAGAGTCCCCGAGGAGATCACTTACCTTCTCATCCACACAAAGGGAACTTCTTGGAGGAGCTATTTTCTTCTGCCCATCATTTTTATTAGTATTTCGATTCCTCCAGCCACCAAACCATCCCTTCTTCTCCTGCTTAGCATCTCCACTGCTGCAGTTATGTGCATCTTCAACAAGTACTTCTCTTTGCTCATAGCAACTGTGTCGATGAGCAATAAACCCCTCAGATACACCATCTTCAGCTGACAACTCTGAAGATTCCATTTTAAGAGCAACCTCCAATTGCTTCTTTTCATCTTCTGTCAAGATATCATCATAATCACTTTCTGTGTCATTCTCATTACAAGTTGAGAAGAACTCTTCGTCTGTCATGGCACCTGGAACCCGCCTGGATTTAACACTCACAACCACATTGTGCATATCATAAACCTTGGCCTTCCAAGGACCAACCATTTCAGTCTTCTCCTGCCTTCTCCATGTTAGCTGCGGTAGAAGCACTGCCTGTGTCACATCAATGCCAGGCCTGAATATGTTAGTTTGAGACATTGCGGCTACCTCTTGTTGAACCTCTGCTTCAGTGGCTGGTGCACCAGCACCATCTAATGCATTCATAACCTCTTTATCCTTGTGTGAGATCATACAAAGTGAACCTGGTGGGACTTTTCCATCCTCAGATCCGTCCCCTAGAAAAAGTATACTCTGATCTGATCGCTGAATCCTGAAACCGTCAAAACCAGCCAAGGTCATATCTGCCCTCAAATTTGATCCCCTCTTCCAAATCTTATATGTATCTGAAGGCGCAATTCTTGATATGAAAGGAATTACCGAGCTCTCAAAGTGAAACGTGATCTCCATGTAGAAGTCCCTCATCCTCCTAATTGTTCCAATCAGGCGAGGCAGCCTACGACACCATTTTGCCCATGCCAAGGGCTGGTAGTGCCGAACTATTATCCTAGCGATGCCTTCTTCTCTGTTACAAATTGCTTCCTGAAGAGCACTCCAGCCTTGTTCATTCTGCAAGCTCCAATCTGCGCCTGCAACCATTAAAATCTCAGTTGCAGTTTCATCACCAAGTTTAACAGCCAGATGTAAAGGGGTTTCCCTGTTCGGAACGTCCCTTCGGTCAATCACAGCTGCGATTGCATCTGACTTCTCTTCCTCTGCAATTGAGTCCACCTCAGTTTTTATCTCGGGCGGGTTGCGAAGCCGGGGGAGACCTGAAATTATCCGCCGGAGCCCAGCATAATCCCTCGTAACCACAGCCTTGTGCACAGGGCTGTGGGCATATTTTGAAACATCAATACCCGCCATTCCCCACCAAACTCAGATCAGTTGGAAGAAAAAACAGGAAATTTTCAAACACCCCACAAATTCACAGATTGCAAAAGCAACCCAGAAGTAAATGAACAAAATTCCTCCTTCAAATGCCAGAAATCAATCAAAGCATACAGTCTGTCGACGAACTCAAAAGCCACGTTCAAATTCCCACAGTAAACAAGAAAATCACAACATACAGCAATCATGAGACGAAACCCATAATTTTTTTTTAGCATAAAAGATCACACCCAGAACACAAAATCATCAAATGAAACTACTCAGATCCAGTTCATCATTAAAGAAAGAAAAAATAACAGAAATATTTTTCTTTTTTTTTTTTTTTTTGAGCTGATGGGCACCGGAGCCGATCCGAAACTAGAGAGACGAATCAAGCCCGGACCCAGAAACGAAAAGATAGAGAGAACCCAGTTCCAGAAAATCTCACCTCCTCTTCTAAAACAACTCCTCTTTCAAAGTACTACAATCAAGAGGGAGCGAAAAAGAAAAGAAAAGAATTAAAAAATTAAAAAGGGTCAAGGTTTCAGAACAAGAACCCCACCTTCCCTATTTCTCTCTCTAGTGTTTGAGAATAGAAAAAAGGAAAAAAAACAAAAGACCCTTGTGATCCAATCCAGACCAGACAAGCCCAAGAACATGCATGTGGGGAAGGAAGGAAGAAGAAAGAGAGAGAGAGAGAGAGAGAGAAAAAAAAAGAAAATATATATTGAAAATTAAAAAGAAAAAAAAAGATACAGAATCAAGAAAGGAATGCAAGAAAGAAACAAAACCCTAACATCCAATCAAAGGCAGAGCAGAAGAAGAAGGAAGCCATGCAACTTGTCCCAAAGTTGTTGTGTGTACCAAAGAAAAGAAAGAATAAACAAGAGGATAACAGAATAATAAACAAAAGAAAGCTGGAAAACCATGTAAAGAGAGAGAGAGAGACTCTTTCTAGATAGAGAAAGTAAGGGCTTTTGAGAATAAGTTTTATTTACTTACCCCTTACCATTTCCCAAAACTTGGCAGCTCACTGTTCGTTGGTCAGGCATTCAGTGAGCCAATTACGGTATATTTTCCTGCGTTTCATTAAGGAAATAGAATTCAATTTCTCTTAATCAACGTTTATTAGTAAATAAATTATCTTAAATTTTAAAAACTAATATCATAATTATGTACCAAACTTGAACAATGCTTGGGTCCAAAGGCACAAAAGTTAACCTAAAAATAGAAAAAATTTAAGTATAAACTTTAAATATAAAAAAATTGTGTAAGAAAAATTTTTTTGGGGTCATGTTGGGTATCTACAAGTTAACTTAATACTTATTTTAATATTAACCTTTATTCGACGTACTGGTCCATTTTTTAAAAGTTAGACTTTTTAACAATGATTGTTATATTTATGAGACTCATAGCTAAAATCGTATTTAAGTTGAATAACGAAAAAAACCGGCAAACTAACAGCTCATTGGTCAAAAAAAAATTTTTACTAAAGTTTTGTAATAACTTTAATAATAATTAATTTTAAAATAAAAATAAACTTAACTTAAAAATTAGATTATAAAAACTCTAAGAAAAAAGGAAAAAAAAAAAAGACAACTCTTATCCATTTAGTGTTTATACTAATTAAATAAAAAGTTGTCTTGCAATAAAATATTCAAATTTTGCATTGATCCCACCAATTTAAATGGATAGTGGGACAATGGGTCAAAAAAAAAAATTTTTTTAAAAAGAAATGCATGGACCCTTTGCTGAGTATTGGAAAAAGGACATTTAAGAAAAAAAAAAGTTTTTTTTTTAAAAGGAGAGGTAAATATAAATAAATATAGTTTGACATCGGTTATTGTGATGTGTCTGTCTAGCTTGAAGCTGAATAAGAGGAGGCACTGCCTCTATTTTAGCTAGGCAAAGGCTCTATTATAGCTTTTGACCGAGAGAAGGAACAAGGCTGTAGAGAGAGAAAGAGATGGGTTGAAAAGGAATTAGATAGGTTCTTTGACCGTTTTATGAGTTTTACCTCCCTTGTTAGTTTTGCATATTGTGTAGGTTGCGTTCACTTCAAATCACATCAAGGTTCCAAATGTTGACTTTGACCATTGACTTTGGTCATGGGTTGGTGGAGATAACCTAGAGTTGAAACGGGCAAACAACTTTTAGTTTTGGTAAACAATTTCCAAATTATTTCTGCACCCTTTCGTCTTGTACTTTAAATTATTCTTCATTTTTTTTAATTAAAGAAAAAATCAGAAAAAGTTCGATGATTAGTTGTGATTAAAAAATTTAGAAAAAGAGTTGTTTTTGAAAAAAATAAAATTAATGGTTTAATAATTTTTTTTATTTTGATTATTTTGTAATAGTCGTAATTGCATTATTTTTTATATACTGAATTTCTATGAAATTTTCAAGCAAGCAAAAAAAAAAAAGTTTTTTTTCTGTTTGCCAAATTTAGAAAGTATTCTTTTAAAGGATAATATTTAATACAGTTTTAAAAATTATAAATCACCCAAAAATAAAATTTTATTTTATTTTTATTTTTTATTTAAATTACATATCAAATGCATAGGCCCCATTTAGTCTATGATTAAAAAAAAATTATTTTAAAACCCAAGATTTCTTAAATTTGTTTGGTTGCACGCAATGTTTATAAGGTTCTTAAATTTAACATCAAAAATTGTGAAAGAAAGATAAAAATACAACAAAAAGTTGTTTTTTTCTAATTAAATTTTAAAAATTACTCTTGTTGAAAACTTATTTTTAATAATAATTTTTTAAATTAAATACCAAATGGGCCTAAATTTTTATGCATCTCCATGTGAGTACATTCGATGTCACGTATTTTATTTGTATTGTTCACCAATAGTTTTGTTTTATGGTAACATGTGCATTAATAAATGTATATTATTGTATTTTAAACAATTTTTTTTTAAAAAAAAAGAAGTATAGTTATTATGAAGGAAAATGTATTGAGGTGGTTTGTTTGTATTGCCTTCAGATACTCTAGTCAATCATAAAGAGTGTGATCTACAATAATATTTATAAAAATAATTAAAAAATATTACTTAATTAATTTAAATATAACAAAGTTAGCAAAATCATCTAATCAATCTCTTAGTTTTTTTTTTTTTTCTTCTGAAACACCAGTCTCAAATAATTTAAAAAGGGTCTGTTTGAGTTAATGGAATTATACAAATTTTAGCTTTTATAACTCAAAATTCCTTTAAAGTTGATTAAGCTAATTAAGCCACAGCTTCTACCACTCCAACAAGCCATATACATTCAATTGTGGTATTGGTTTCATGTGTATTGCATATATAATATATGTCATAGAAGACTTAGTAGAATAAGAAATAAAATTATTAGGATGCTACAACTATATAATGACCACACAATATTAAATTAATATCTATTTCAATATACATACATTTCACACACTAAATCAAATATATTTTTTAAAAATTGTCCATACATTTGACCTAGTATAGTGTTTAGATTTATAGGTAGACTTTTTCCCAATAATTATTTTAGCTTATTAATAGTTTTGGTAGAACACTAGCTGATGATGACAATGTAACAGTAGTGATGATGAAGATAACAATGACATTTCATGCCCAATTAAGTATCTGATATACATATATGTATAATATTAAAAGTAATTAATTGAGTATAGCTTGATTTGTTTATTTTATTTATTTATTTATGTAAATTAGTATTTTTATTCTTATCTGTTTTGCCTCACTCATGCAGAGTGACGTTGCAAATAAAGTAGAGTATAATTAGTATGGTTTGATATGAATTTTTATGATATTCCCTTGAAATAAAAATATAAATTCAACCTACCAATAGGTTTCTTATTATTTTCTTAAATTTTAAAAAAATGCATGCCTTTTTTAATTAAAAATTATCATACTTTAATAAATTAACTAAGGCAAGTAGATGAGACCTTATGTGCTCATTGAATTGTAATGTAACCAACTAACGAAAGTAGATGAGACAATTGAAAAGTCTAGGTGTTACTTTCATTTTAAATGAGTACTGTATTAAATATAACATGTCACTTGAATTTCACAAAAAGGTGAAAGAGAGAGAGTGAGAGTTTATAACATTCATACTCAAAGGATTTGCATTTTTTAACTCAATATATGTTTTATCCACTTAGAAAATTAACATATAAATATAATAAAAAATTTTCTAAACAAAGTGCATTACATAATAATGTAATAATATCCATTTTAAAAGAAATGATATATATATATATATATATATATTGATCTAATCTTTTGAGCTTCTATCACAAAAGGCCAAGGACTACTTTTTATATAGTTTTTTTACGAGAGAAAGAGGGTTGAGAGCTAAGGGACAACCACTATGCTATTCTTGTGCATTATTGGGCTTTTCATTTAGTTGGCTTTAAGTTTCTTAAAGTTCATTGAATTGAATTGAAATTATTGAAGTTTAAGGGCTCCAACTACTTTCAGTGTCCCCTTGAGCTTTTCCTTTTTCTTTTCCTTTTTTTTTTCCTTGGTACTTAATCAAAGTTTAAGGATGACAGTTACAGTTTCAAATAAAGAATGAATTTCTCCACAGTTAAAAAAAAAGAAAAAAAAAAAAGGTGAGTCCAATAGTCATACATACATATATATATATATTATCATGGCTTCTCTCTTATTTTTCCTTTAGAGAGAAAATAAAACTTCAAAACTCTTACTTATTTGCAAAAGTAAGAAATTGAATACAAGTTTTGTGAATTCCTAATTTTGCATTGTTTTTCATTTATATCTTTCTTTCTTCTTCTTCTTTTGTGGGTCGACCTAAATTCACAGAGAAAATGGTAAAATGCCTCTACCAGCATAACAAAATTTCATATACAAGAGAGATTTAATTACGTAATTTCAATAACTAATGAATCAAATAATCCATGACCTCATTGGTACTTTCTTATATATATATATATATATATATATATATATATTAAGATGATGCTGCCTATCTTTTATAGAAGCATCTTACAAGCTTTTAAAAAAATATCAAAAAAACAAAAAAGAGATGTTGCACCTGCGGGTGACATTACCTTCAATGGACTTCTTAGACCTTGTTTGGCCCCATATTTAACATTTAACCCCTTGTTCTAGTACTTCTAGTTTACATTACGTTGATTTCAGTTCATTAGGTTGTCATTATTTTGGGTCCCCCATCAACTAAAAACTATGGCTGTCATTGGATGAATTATTTATTTTTGGTTCAATAATTATTTGTTTGTTTTCAACCTATTTGCTTTTACTATATTGATACATCTCTTTAAATCTCTTTGGGTTAAAGTAAGCTAGTTGTAAAGAGGCAAACAAATTATAATCTTCTAAAATCATGGAGTTCATACCTTTTACAATTATTTGAGTTTTCCAAATTCATTGGGAAGTTAGATTATAGGTGCTCAGTTGGCAAGAAAATAGTATTTCTATTCTTTGGTTAACACATAAGGGGGAAAAAGTTTGAAAAAGTTTTCTTTGGCCCACCATCTTTTTCATCATAATTTTCTTGTGATTTTTTTTTTGTTTTACATTAAAATTTGAAGAAGTTATAATTAAATAATTGAATATCTAACTAATAACTAACCTTTTTTTGCCTAACAATTAAACACTCCATTAGTCTTTGGGAGCAACTAAATATACTATATAGTTTATTCCTACTATCACACCAGGAAAATGGTTTTTTTTTTCTTTTTTTTTTTCCTTCATACTATTTTATGATTTGTTTAACCCTAAACTATTTTTTTCTCATAAGCCTTAAACTTATTTTTTCTATAACCATTATTTAGTTTTCAATTTCTTACTTCCAAACCCTTTTTTCCCTTAAAACACACTTTAAAACCAAGAGAAGGATGTTCGATTATAATTAGTCGAACTTTCGCACTCAATTTTGTATGACCTAACTAAATATACAAGCCTATGGTTATTCTAGTCAAACTGAAGTGGTGTAAATAGTTTAGTCTTATGCTACTAAACCACTAAGTTTGGTTATGAAGGTGGTGAACCATTAGTTTAACTGTGGGTTGAGTTGAGTTGCCTTAACTTATCAGATCCCATCAAGACCAAGCGACTTAGCTTGAGCTATGCAAGTACAAGATCATGATATAACTAAATTTGGGGAACAACTTGGACCCCCTTATAATGAGGGCACAATGAATTGTAGGAGCTCGAAAAATCACAATAAGGTGAAGGAGCTTAACAAGTTTGAGCTCATCACAACTATTATTCAATAAATAATCTAAATCCAAGAAGGATATGTGCACTGGTATCAATGAGAAACCACCCGAATCAAGCTCATTGTGTCTTAACCATGTTTCATAGCTTACCCCAACCAAGATATGTTGGTTATACAACCAAACCACAATTTGAGCTAATGAAAGGATTGCTATTGCAAGATTTTAGCCGAATTAATTAAGATTGACATCAATGGATATGTGTAGATGGCTCCTCATTTCGCTTGAAAATGGTTTCTACTAGCCAAGCATTATTCTTAAAAAGATAAGAAATGTATAAATAAGAAACTTATACCATGAGGAAGTTTCCTTACTAAAATTAGAAATTGTCTCACCTACATTTATATATGTGTGCATGTAAGCTAAAACATACAAACAATTCTTTTGAGCAATAAATATGTTTCTTTAAAAAAAAA
>JAJIYU010019387.1:0-10816 GCA_030144865.1 Tinospora cordifolia | reverse complement strand
TTATATAGGGCCCTCTTCCAAATAGTGTCTCTATCTTTCCAATGTGGGATTATTCCTTCCTACACATGCCCACTTTAACATCTCAACAAATGAGATATTTCATTCATGAATATCTTTTCTTTACACATTACTTCTCTATGTATATTACCATCATGCTAAACGAAATATTATTTTCACGAGTGCATCTAATTAATATTTTATACACATACTTTTTTATATTAATATTATACTAAAAATATTATTTTCTTGTTCAAATAGAGAAGTTTATATTTACCCAACAACTTTATAAGTCTAATATTAATCAATGTATATTCTTTTATACTTTCATACTAACTAATTAATTGCATACCAATGACAAATATATATATGTGTTTATATTTAAATATATACGTATATGTGTTTTAAACTCAAATTTCAATTATTACGTCACTAAAATTTTCGGTATTACAATTATTACGTTACTAAAATTTCAGGTGTTACAATATAACATTTTTTTCTTATTATTTAACATCATATTACCCTATATACATTTTTTTTATATTTATTAATCAATCCTCAAATCGCATAAATGTGAATTTAAAATATCATTTAACCTCAAAAAATCTTAATTTTAGTGTCATTGGGTTCAGAATTTTATTCTGGACATTTTCAATACCCATAACTAAAATTTCAGTGTTAATCGATATATCCTCTATGTGTTGACTTTCAATTACCATATAAATTCCTAGAGTCCACAAAGATACAAATAATTTACATATTTGTATTCTACTCGTTAATCTAACTATAATGATATATATATTTTTCTAGTAAAACATGTCCTAGTGAAAACACATCCTAATTTTAGGTCACACAATTGGCTAACACTTCTATTAGAAATTATAGTAGTAAAATTATAATTTATAATTTTTATAATAATTCTGAATTAAGATAGAGATAAAAATAAGTTACCAAAGTGTTGGATTCTCGAGAAAGTGGTTGCTTTTTCTTCTCCATTTTCTTTACTTTTTCTTCTCTTTTCTCTTTCTTTTTCTTTTTTTTTCTTAAATTTTCGTTCCTTCTTTTTCTTTCTTTCTTATCCGATGAACACATTAAAAATGAGAGCTGAGAGCATGAGAGTGGTGAATTGATTCCAAGATGAACAAATTGAGTTACTTAGAATATGAAGAGACTCAAAAGATGAGCAAGTCGTGGAAAATGAAAAACATTATTTAATTATTTTCTTGGAAATTAAAAAAAAATAACTTGGTTTAAAATAGCTCTCTCTCCTTACTCTAACCTAAATTGGTTGGACACATTAATGTCTTAATCTGACGTAGCCTTGTCCCACTAGAATTGTGAGATTTTTGGTGTGTGGATAGGATTAAAAATTATTCTATTTTTAAGTTTAGCTATAAAATGATGATATTAAAATTAAAGTTGGTCTACGAACTTATCTTATATAAAAGAATTTCACATAAATTTGTGAGATTTTTTTATTATATTTTGTGAAATCTCATTCTTTATTATATCATGTATCTTCTTTGTCTAGTATAATTACATCTTATTCGTAAGAATGATTTTATAATATTAAATACACCAAACACGCCCTTGGTGTTTAATTTTGAGTTTATATAATATTTTTCTTATAATTATTAAATAAATAAGCGTACAAATTGTGATAAATAATACTTATTCATTAGATGGGTATAAATATTACAGTTTAAAAAAAATATAGAACTATGAAGTGAATTTAACATTTTTATTAATTATATAATATTGTAGTTATAAATGTATATATGTGTGTGAATGATTAATAATGTACAGGAAGGCTTGGAAACTTGAATTTGATTTAGTCTTTTGTTTGGGACCTTCTGTTGCACGACAAAGCAAAACCTGAGGCTTCCATGTAAATATGCAATTAAGAATGGAGCTGCCGAGGATTACAGACCCCACCCAACCTCTCATTCCCGCTTCTGTAGGCCCACTGGGCTCAGCAAATATACCAGCCAAGAAACGGTTTGTGCGTTATGCAGCTGAAGGCTACGCAGCGCAGTTGATGCCAACCCATCGAAAGCCCTTTTATGTTCAGCGGAGGATGAAACAATTAAACTCACACTTATTTTGTACCAGAAAAACTTTAGAGCTGTAAAAGAGAAAATCTATGAATGTGTTTAATTGGGGAGAAAATCTAATTTTTTTTTTAATCTTTAGTGAGGAAACATTTTATGGGCCCAATAAAATTTTTTTTAACCTAGGGAATGAAAAATAAATTTTTTCATAATTTTTTAAAAATGACTAGATATAACCAACTTTTATTAAATTTTATATGTCGAATCAAATAATTAAGAAAAAACTTTCTCACTGCAAAACATTTTTAGGAGAAAATTCTTTCCAAAAAAAAAGCTACCAAACACAAAATAAAACTAATTAGTTACAAATGTTTACCTTAGCTCATCAATCTTACACTACAACAAAGAAAACTTTCAACTATAAAAAATCTCATTGCTAAATATCACATTTTTATTGCCAAATATAATTAGCAATAAAAAATTTTCATTGCAAAGTCATCACTAAATATTTATCGTTAATTGTATTTTAGTAATGACACTAGAAGAAAAATTAGTTTCAACGAGATAGTTTTAACAACATAGAACGAAAATAAGCTGTAAAAAAATATTTAAGACGACATGTTTAATATATAGGCTGTTAAAATTTTTTTAAAATTAGTTTTACAACTTATATTTTAAATAAGCTGCAACAAACAGCTTATTACGGCATGGAACTACACGTACCAAGTTTTATACCAAATTACGGGTCGTCGCCTAAGCTGTGGAAAGAAATAAAAAAGATGGGTTTGTTCAATCGAATTGCACAAAGTAAGCTTGCTGTCAAATTACGGCTTATCGCATGACCCGTGAAGGAAATAAAAATGGCAGGTTTTGTTTGATCGAATCGCACAAACAAAGGAACTAAACACGTTATTCAGTTTCCCTAAAACCCTAATTGAACCCAAACATCAATTCTACTTGTAGGGCATTAATCTCAAGTTTCTCAACTCTTTTGGTCTCTCAGCTGCGATTCAACCTTCAATCTCCACGCAACTCCACTCTCAAGTAAGAACTCTTCTTTTTTAGGGCATTAATCTCATGTTTCTCAACCTTTGTGGTCTGCCAGTTGCTATTCAACCTTCAGTCTCCACACAACTCCACTCTCAGGTAAGAACTCTTATTCTTTTATATGTACAAATCTTTGAGCTTTGAATCCATAAAATGCATGAAAATGTTCAACGAGATTCACTATTCTCTTGGATTTCGCGCCACTGAGCTCCACCACATCTTCTATTTTTTCTTTCCATTTTGTGCTCTTTCGGTTTTCGTCAGTGGTTTGCAGGGGAAAATGTGCCGAAGAAGATAGTAAGGTGATTCCACTTTTTTATGTTTTTGTTTGATTTTCTTTTCATTTCTTCTGTTCTTTCTTCTTAGTGCTCTCTTGTAATTGTTGGAGGATTTTCTTGGGATAATTTTTTTTCTTTTTTATTTGTGCCCTAGCACAATGTTTTAATTGTTTATTTTTTTAATTTCATTTTTTTCTTCTTCAATTGCTTGTTGGTTACTTTTCTATGAAATTTGATTGTCAGTTTTTGTCATTTCAAACATATTCGTCTTTTGTTGAATCTTTCTTTCGTGTTTTAATTATTAAATTGTTATTCAATTGAATTTTGACGCTCATGAGTGATCTTAATCGCAACTGTACCGTTGTTGGACAACACATTTTGGAATATATTAGTGGAAGGAGTTTTGTACTTGAACTATTCCTTCAACAAGTAATATATTAGTGCAAATATATTAGCGTGTTTTGCCTACAAGACTGTAAGTTGATTTAGAAATCTTAACTCAAATCATCTCAACTAAGCGATTTTCGAATTACATAGGTTGATTACACGTGAACCTGCTTCCTCTGCTAGCTGTCAACTGTCTAACACAACCCTTTTCCTTATCTAGGCTTGAGACTAATATGTTTAAAGATATGTATATTCATTAGAGAAACTATTTAGGGTCTCTTAAATTTTTGCTATTATTTGTATCTTGGAGGTTGTTCTGGCTTTTGAGGTCCCTTTGTTTTCGATAAGTGGGTTTCACAAATGTTTTGTTAATGATAACCCTCTTCCAAATTCTGGAATCATGTAATTAATTGTGTATACATCTTTCTATAATCCTTGAGACATAGGTAAATATGTTTTTAATTAAGCTATAAAAAAATTCAATCGAACATTTTATAATCCTTCTAAACGTGTATGATTTCTCATAGATTAATTTTTATTCTTACAAATTTCTTATTATTTTGTCATATGTTTTGCTAAGACTTTGAACTCTTTGTTTTGTAGATGACAACATGGCTATATTTATGGCATTTTAAACGCCTGAGCTTGAGGTTTTAGGCTTGACGACAACATTGTAATACCGCGAAAATTTCATGAACACGTATACGTCGTGATTAAAATAAAAATATAAAATAAAAGGTATGTTTGTAAAGAAATGAGAATTTAAAATAATTTAACGAAGAGAAATGTGTGAGAGTAGGAATTGAAAAAAAAAATAATAAATATTATTATTTGTGCTCTGGTAGTAAATTGAAATGATGAAGGGTATTTGACAATCATAGATAAAATATTAATAATTTTTAGACAAACTACAATGATGAAAAAAAAAATAAAGACTGTTAAAAAACAAATAATAGTCTTTACAATTTGAGTAGAAAATAAATTTTTAAAATTAATAATAGTTTAGTAAAAATTATGATGTTCGCGAAAAAGAAATAAATAGGTTAAAAACTATGTTTTATTTAAATGTATGTATAGATTATAATTTAAAAAAATAAATAAAATATTAGTTGATGAAATTATTTTTAGATTAAAATCAAAGATTGGTTTAAAAAATAAATCAAGTATTAAACGACTGAAAGAAATAAAAATGAAAGTTTGCTCTTCAAGCTTTATGGAAAGAACAAAGATGGAAAAAAAGAAGAATTGAGAACCGTGAAGAAGAGTTTCACAGTTGGGAAAAGAAAACCCAAAAATTTCATGAAGCAAAATTGAGATCTGGTATTTTTTTTTAACACAAAAGAAAAAGAACGATGAACAAGCATGATTTGGGGTAAAAATTAATTTGTTTTTGTATTTTGTGATATGTGAATCATAAACAAAGAAAGAAGAATTTGGATTTTGTTGATTTGGGGTTTTGTGAGTTCGTTGTGACGATCAAATAGAGGAAAGGGAAAATTGATGTTGATGCCCTAGATTTGTTCTTGGTTGAAGAAGCTAGTATGATTTGGTTTGGATGAAGAAGAAACAAATCCAGATTTTTGAGTTGGGGCGTGAAGAAGATGGTCAAAGTTGCTGGTTGTGATTTGCGCGAAGGAGATCGAAGCTATGTGTGTTGTTGTTGAAGAACAAAGAGGTAGTGAATCACGAACAAGAAAATAGAAGAATCGCAATCTGGCTGGTCATCTGGTCCGTGAAGAAGAGAAACGAAGAGGCGTTGCTTTTTGTGGGCGCGAAGAAGAAACTCAGCTGCAATTTGTGCATTTGGACAAACAAAGAACCCAAATTTTTGCTTGCTGTTGCATTTGGATGAGAAGAAAAACCAAGAAAGCACACTACAGGTGTGAGAAGAAGAACACAACATCTTGTTGTGATTTGGGCGTTGCTACACGAAGAGGAAAGAAGCAACAACTATTGGGTTTCTGGTGCTTGAAGGACGAACATCAACAAGGGGGTTTTATTGTTGGTCATTGTTCGCGCGAAGAAGGAACAGTAGCTGCTGCTGCATTTGCTCGGGAAGAAGAAGGGCGATGCCCTAGTTTCGAATTCAGATTTGTGGAGAATTTTTTAGCAACACAATCTGAATTTTGGGCACCAAAAATGATGAAAACTGGACGCCTTAGATTGGGGTTTTTGCACAGAAAAGCTTCAACGAAGGAAGCATAATTTCAGCTATTGTTGGAGGGATTTTTGAGAGGGCTTAAACTTTCGAAATGCGTTTGGAACTTTGGTGAGTTCTATTGCCCTCTAATGGTTGTTTTAAATAATTTGTGTTAGTGTTTTGAGAGACTAAATACTGTGTTTGGATTTATAATAGTCAGGCAGTCGAGGGCATCGAATCTCATTTTGAAAGGGTTTTGAACAGGGGAGAAATTGTGGAGAGGTATAAATCTAATTTTCTATAATTTTGGGGCTATAGTTAATTTAAAATAAATAAATTGAATTCCTTGGAATGTGAAGAACGAGATTTGGATAATAAGAATTCTTGGTGATTGAAAGAAAAATTACTTGGAGACTGGATGGATGGAAATTGAAATTTCTTATTTGGGGTTTGATGAAAATAATATTATGGGAGAGATTTTATTTTAGAATAAAGTAGACCTATAGGAGTTGGGTGTTTGAAAATCTTTTTATCAAAAGATTTTTGGTAGTTATAATTCTATTCCATTTATGAATGCTTTTATATTGCTTTGAGATTTTGGTGTTAGAAACCTAATTTAAAGAGTTTTGGAACAAAATTTTGAAGGTTGGAAAGGTAAGTAAAACTTATTTTCTTTAATTCTTGAGATATCATTAGTTTGAATGGATTATTTGAATTTTTGGAATGCAAAGAATAGGTTGAATTAATTGGAAAACTCCGAAGCAAAAAATAGTGAAATTGATACCTTAAGCTAAAAGGTTTGAGTTCTAAATTCTTATTCCTCTTTGAAATATTTTATTTGTGATAAATAAATTATTTGATGGATGTTGGAATGTTGATATCGAAGTTCAGTGGGTTGTGGAGATTCGGAGATCATTAATTTAATTTGTTGAGATGTGAAATATAAAATGTTATATTCAAATAGTCTTGATGAATGGAAAATAATAATTTAAAGAAATCCTTAAATAGTATAAGTTAAAAAGATTTATTATGATGATTGTGGATTGCAAATTTATATTTTTGGAACAAATCCTATCGAGAACAGAAATAAAGGAAATCTGAGAAAATCTCAGGTGGGAAAGATTTCCTTGCTCGTTAATATTATACGAATTTTAGATTTAAAACATGATGACTGTTAGCGTAGGATATTTTGCATGCTATAGTTGTTATTTGTTTGTGATTGGAATGATTTGAATGATGATCATAATGTCTAGTTAATCGCTTTCTGACATGTTTTATCGAGTTCATGATTTATTCTATTCATTCATCATTTATTTGCTCATATTTGATGGATGATGTTGTATGGATGACACTATTTGTGGAACTAAATAAGATTAATGATTTATTAAGAACACAAGTACTGATGCAATGGGTAGCCGCAGATATGGTGATTTGAGCGCAACACTTGGAGAGCTCATCATGATGGTATAGCTGGAAAGCATACCAGGAGAAATCATGATAATATTGCTAGTGTGTGTACCAGTTGTTCACTCCCAAATCATAGGAAATACTGGGTGTGGATTTCCTTTCAGTCTTTAAAGTACAACAGACAAATGAATGCTTGAAACGATTAATGTGTGAAAGTGTGTGCATGTTTTGATTCTTTGTTTGTATAATGTTGATGATGTATAGGAATGACTCACTGAGTTTTCGAACTCACTGAGTTTTCGAGCTCACTCCCATTTGTTTTTCAAGAACACATGGACATAGGGTGCAACAGTTTACGTTAAAAGACTCTTGCTTCTGATTGAAAACCTCATGGGGAGGTTATCCAAGATAAGAGGCTTTAGAGGTTGTATTTTGTTTATCTCATTTTGTAATCGAACTGGACGTGTCTTTCTTTTGAGTTTAATATTGTTGTTTTACATGTATTATCTTGGTTTTAGAATATTCGGCCGGTTTGGCCAATCTAATTTGATTTTAATGATTTCATCCGTTGTAGCACTTACTTACAATGATGATTTTGCTTTATTTGTTACATGAATTTCTAGTGAAATGATTGAGTTTGTTTGAATACTTCACTGACAAGGAATTTATTTTAAACTGGTTTAACATACTTTTACTAAGTTGGAAAGAGAATTGGTTTTGATGCACTTTTCCAGAACTTAAGATTTAGTTTGAAAATCAATGAAGTAAGAGATTTTTTGGAAAGTTGGCAACTCGATTTTTGGGAAAGGATAACTCGATGATTACATACCAAGAAAGCCAGACCTGAAACTGGGGTGTCACAAGTATTTGGTAATGTTTCTACCAAAGATGCCACTCGCAATGCTTTGATTCTAGTATATATGCATTCCTTATTCTTCTCTTTCATCTTGAAAATTTATGTATTTTCCTCTTTTTTAATATTTTAGTACAAAATTCATCATCTATTACTATTTTCGAATTTGAAAAAGGTTAGTGTGAGATTGCAGAGCGGCCTAACGTTCTAGTGGTAGAGGATGGCCATGAACCTCTAAAGGTAATGCTTAAAGCTTGTTAATATTTTATTCTTGTGCTTGTACCTTAATTATTCTTTATCAAATTTGACTCGAACTGAATAAAATTTTCAATAAAAAGAACCACGTCCCATCTCATCCTTGTGAATGTTAGTTTATTTTGAGTGTGAGTATTTTGGCTTTATCAAGAGCTTGTAAGTATTTCTCAGAGGAATCTTCCTCACTGCTAGCTCTCCTTGCTAAAATCTCATTATGTATTTTATGAATTCACTTGTCAGATATGGTTTTGATGAATAGCTATTTCAGGTATATGACATGAATTGGTAGCAGTGCTACCATCTTTTTGATATAATTGTTAATGATAAGAAGTAATAATTCCTTCTTATTATGTTTTGTGTATTATGTTTTAGGCGTTGGAAACCTAAAGTATAAACACTAAGGTTGTGTTTGGTAACTACACTTTCAACCTCTACAAAAATTAGAGGGCAATAAATTTTTTTTTTTTTTAGATATTTTTAAGAGGAGTTTTCAACCTCTTTTGAAATAGAGCTTAAACATTGACTTATCTAAATAGAGCTTAAACATTAACTATAATTAGAGCTTAAACATTGACTTATCGAACACCACCTAAATCCATTGCGAACTATTTATCAATAGATGAAATCTTATGTTGATTGCTTTTGGTTTTTCTAAATCTATCTTTAGCTTATTTTTGAACGTTGCATGAATTATCCTATTCTTACATTTATTAATACTTCATTTTTATTGACACCAGTCTTATGATTAGCTTACATTTGCATCAATATGCATTTGATCTCCCACGTTACTAAGCTTGTCTAGTTACATTCATCGTGGTGGTTTTATTTGCCATCTGAGCCTAGTCTTGTTTACTTCATGCTTTCGGAGGAGGATAACTCATTTGAGCCTAGTCTTGAATATTAGTACATTATTATAATTCATTATTTTGTGTTTTCCTTCCTCTCTCAGCGAGTCAATTTTTAATGTAATGGTTTGAATTTGATGAGTTGTGATTTTGGAACCTGATTTCATAGAGTTTTGTGATGTCTTGAAGTTGAACACAAATGTGAAGCTTACAAATATGATTTTGAAAGAGGTTAGTAATAATTCTAACCTTTTAATCCTACAAAATTTTGAAAGAGGTTAGTAAAATATTATTTTGAAAGAACTTGAACGCGAGAGAATAAGTACAAAATATTATTGCTTCCTCTTGAGATAGCATTTTGTTTTGTCTAATGAAGCGTTTTCTTTCTTTCTTTCTTTCCTTTTTTTTTTTTAAATGCACGTATGAGGATTCAAATAATGGGAAAGAGCTTCATTGAACTTTTGAAATCATATCAAAAGCTATTTTTTAAAAGCTAACTCTTAGAACTTTGTTGATGAATATAAATATTTTGAGTTTAATTTTTTGGGTGTAATTAAATGACATTTGTAGTTGTGCATACAATTTTTGTTATGATATATATAGTATAATGTTGCACTTTGATGTATGTGAAATATTATTTTTATGAATTGTTTGGGAAATATTAAAAATTTTGTATTAATGAATATTAAGTATTAATTAGTGTATGCTATAATTTTTAAATACAAAAATTACTAAAATATATCACATACTTTCCACGGCATGTTAACAAGTCATTAAAACATATTTAATGGCATACAAGATAAGCTTTTGAAAGATAACTATTTGTAGGATATATCTTTCATAACATATAAGGCAAGCTGTGGAAAGTAATACCTATGTCATTAAAAATAGGGTCTTAACATGACTTCTTGAGCAATGGCTTAGACACACAAGCCGTTAAAAGGTTTTTATGGCTTGTTAGACAAGCTTTTAAAAGTATTTTTTCTAATAGTGTCATGAAAAATGTATCATCACTAACTTTTTACGTTAAAAATTAATTTAATAGCAAAATGTTAGTTTTAACTATGAAATAGAATTATCTACAAAAATAAATTTTATCACAAACATGTAGATTTGGCAACGATTTTTAAAGTCTTTGCTAAACAATGTTGGTTATGACTTTTTATTTTTGTAGTTAATATGTCCGCTATGAATTTTTATTTTTGTAGTTAATATGTCTGCTATGACTTTTTATTTTTGTAGTTAATATGTCGGCTATGACTTTTTATTTTTGTAATTAATAGCTATCTTTGTCTATAAATTATTTTCATTGCTAACAACACAAATTAATTATACAATGAGATTTGTGGTTATTACATTTGTCAATAAAGTTTTTTTTATCTCTAAAACATAAATCTAACTGTGAAATGAAATTTATAGATAAAATCCTACATTTTTCTATAAATTTTTTTTATCGCTAAATTGCATATGTAACTATGAAACTTTTAGTTTTATAGTAAAATATTATATTTATCTATGAATTATTTTTATAGCTAAAATATATATTGAGCTATAAA
>JAJIYU010019386.1:0-10809 GCA_030144865.1 Tinospora cordifolia | reverse complement strand
AAAAAAAAAACCCTCATATTTATATTAGGCATTTGTGAACTGTTAAAAATAAATAAATCAATAAGTAGACAAATTGGGCAAGTTTAAGACCGTTTGATGTCTAGTATTCAAAACTTACCTAGAATATGGATACCAAAATGTTTTTGAGTCCTTTTTGAAATACAATAACAAACATGTCCAAATTTTGAAAAATCCCTACTTCAATCTATTGTGCAAACATATCTTAAAGCTTTATAAAACCCTTTAAGAATAATACTCTTAGGCCCCGTTTGGTGCATAGAATAAAATATAATGGAATACAATGAGATATAAAATTTTTTTACAAATATTTTTTTAAGTAAAAATAATTTTTTTGGTGAGATAATTCAATTCCACCAATATGGGATAAGTGATGTGAGCCCGGATTAATTTTTAATATATCATATGTAACACCAAATATACGATAGGATAAAAAATAATTCTATCTCATCTCAATCCTCCCTAGCAAACAAGCACTAAATAGAAAACATTTCATGAAGGTAGACTATTTTAATCCCATAAAAAGATTGTTGGAGATATTTAATGGGGCACTAGCCAATAATAATAACAATATATATAACATTTCTTATACTACTTATAAAAAGATTACCTCTTTAACAAGTAGCCACCATCCACACAACAGGTTTTGTTATTTTATAATACGATAAATATTTTTAAATATCTTATTACGTTATACCTTCTCATTTCAACCAAAAATAAAATAAAATAAAATAAGAAAGAAAGAAAGAAAACCACAAAATCATTCATATGCTTCTCTTGTAACAAGTAACACCACCACCAATATTTGATAGGATTGGGCTAAAATAAAATAGGTAAGAATAACATATTTATTCGAGCTCGCTTTTTATATTATAATTGTAGAATTAAACAAACTCATTTAATATGGTGAGATCAATTATTATATAATATAATCATATTTCATCTTATTCTTTTAAATCTTAATTTCTGCACCAAACAACCCTTAGAGACACAGGAACAACATTTCTGAGTTCTTTATGATTTCTTGAATAAAGTATTTTTGGAGAAGACCCAAAAGTGGCATGAAACATCAGAGATTTTGGAATGTATGGACAAGAATGATATTTCATTGAGAAATATAACAAAAAAAAAAAAGGCAATTGTAAAAGTTTTTTTATTTTTTATTTTTCTTATTTCATGTACAAAGGTTATTTTCAAAAATTCATAACTAAAGATTATTTCATTATGATGAATTATTTTGATTTAAACAGAACAATGGGTGGTACTAATAGCCACTCCCCTCTTTAACATTATGCTATTTTGTTTAAATAAACATCAAAATGACCCATCATTTATTTACTTCTAAATAAATGTGTCTCCTTTGAAGTAAAAAAAAAAAAAAAAAGGTTTGTAAACAAAAATATTATATTTCAAGATTTTTGAAATATTGTTATATTTTTAAACGAATAAAGTTCTTAAAATATTGTTATTTCTTCCAAAGTGACTCTTTCAATTCTTTAATTACAATCTAACTATTTAAATTATGCATCTTGCTTGAATAGAGTTGTGAATATACATTATTTATTTTGTATTTATCTCTATCTAATTTAATAAGCCTAAGCCTCAAATATTCTAAACTAAGGGCAACAACAATGCTCAACTAGTCAATAAACGCCACCTAGGATTACAAAAATAAAAAAATAAAAAAATAGAGTTCTGCAACGAAGACCTCTTAACAGAGAAAAAAAAAATTATTGAGCGCTCAATAAAATTTTTTGAAGGAAAGTTAAGGTGGCACTCTATTGAACGTTACTTCAGCGGGCATTAAACCCCATTGGGGATGTGGGCCTAACCTCTAAATATTAATTTATTATTTATCATAACTTGAAAAATAAATAAATAATTATTATTAATAAATAAACTATAATAATAATAATAATAATGAGTGTCACCATGCAAACCGTTATTTTAACAATTTTCTGGGGCGGAATGGGCAGGGGAAATTTCCCTCTTGTAAATTGCTGACCGCTAGGCCAAAACGCAAGAACATTAAATATTTGCCTCGTCACCTCGTTTTATATAGGGAGAAATTATTAACTACGGCATATAAAAAGTCGCCGTCTCTCTCGTTTTAAAATTCAAATGACGTAACCTGTTCCCGAAATCCGAACAATAAATTCTCTAGGAAAAAAGGAACCGTTGGATGATCTCAGCCCCGCCAATCCATGGCCTTTACAGACAGGCACACTGTTCCGCATGTACGGTTCGGTCCTCCTTATCAAATCATCTCCCAACGTCATCAAATAGAAATAATTAAATAAAGAATTACGCACATTTCCGCTGATATATTATAGCAAAGAAGGCGGCTTGGTGGTCAATACTGAATCATCGTCCATCTCCGATGCTTCGTCTGCGCCTTCCTTTGATTTTCTCTTCTTCGTCTTCTTCACTTCTTCTTGTATTTATCAGAATCGATTAGGGCTTGTTTGGACGCCGAAGAAGCTCTTCATCGCAAGCTAGCGATCGATCGATAAGCTGATATGGAGGTGATGGTCGCGCCTTCTGGTGTTGTATCTTCGTCATCCACTAGTGATTTCAACTTCGATAGTGGTTGTTCTACTCCTTACATGAGCGCTCCTTCGAGCCCCAAGCGTTTCGGGAATTTCTACTACAGCGCCCCAACAAGCCCTAATCGTTCGTCTGCCATGTTGTACCGCCGTGAGTTTGACACTTATTCTTCTTCTGTTGTTCCTTTCAATTGGGAAGAACAACCAGGACAGCCCAAATCCCCGAAGAAAATCACCGGTAGTGACAAGCACGATGTCGATGTTGATGTGGAAGAAGAAAACGAAGAGTTCGAGTTTGATTTCAGTGGACAGTTCGACAACGAGTCTTTAACAGCGGACGAGCTTTTCGATGGTGGAAAGATTCGACCTTTGAAACCTCCACCGGGATTGACAATCGGTGCTGGAATGAACAGTGGAGATTGGTGGGCGAAGAGCCCCGTTACGTCTCCAAGATCGCCAAGGAAGATGATTCGTGATGCGCTGTCTCCAAGACGCATGCGCAGGAAAAACAAGGACATCGACCCTTTTGCGGCTGCAATCGAACGAACACGTAACGGAGCAGATTATCATCGTAATCCTCATCAACAACAACAACAGCGAGGAAGATCACGGGTTTATGATTCTTCTTCTTCTTCCTCTTCATCTAATCCTAAAGCTTCTTTTTCAAAACCGGATCGTAGAGAAACGAGATCGTTATCTCCATCGCCTTTTAGGGTTTCAGAATTTGCGTTGATAGAACAACAGCAACAAGAGCAACAACTGGAACACAACATCAAGTCCGCACAGTCATCATCATCAGGTAATTCGTATCTGAAGGGATCGAGAAAATGGAGTCTCAAGGATTTCTTCTTGTTCCGAAGTGCCTCTGAAGGACGAGCCACTGACAAAGATCCGTTAAGAAAATTCGCTCTTGTTTCGAAGAAAACCGACGACGTCAAGAACTCGAGTTTCCGGTCCACGGACAGCTCCGGCTCCGGTTCAAGGAGGAAGGGACACGTTTCGGCTCACGAGTTGCATTACACGGCAAACCGAGCGGTTACAGAAGAGTTGAGGAAGAAAACCACATTGCCGTACAAGCAAGGTTTGTTTGGGTGTTTGAGGTTCAACCCGGCGGTCCAAAGTTTCGGCCGGCGTTTTGACTTTTGACTTGTCTCCTGGTCATGGAGGCTGCCGTTGGGTTGGTGAGTGGCTGCATGCTAACTTAATTTGTATGTTTTAATATTTTATGTGTAAATTAACTGCTGAAAAATCAAAGCATCATTAATTCTCTTATTACATAGTGCTGAGTCAACTCGGACTTTGTTGGCTTTTTTTTTTTTTTAATTCAAGTTTATTTTATTTGATATTGTGGAAGGTAGTTGATGTGTTTGGTTTTGAACTTTTGAATGTGAAAAGAAGAGAAAAAGAACAGTGATGGGTTGTACTTTTGGTAGGCAAGAGGAATAATGGGAAATAGAGAAAAGTCAAAAAAGTGTACTGCCAGTGGATTCCCGCAATCCAATTCTAAAAAATTTGAAACTCTTTTAGCTGTTCGTAGCATGATCCAGTCACAGCATTATTGTGATTTCATCTAAAAGAAATTTTTAAGGCTATTTTCAACTTTTTATATCAAAATAATGTAATTTTTATGCCATTTATATATTTTTTAGATTTATATTATATATTTTATGTTTTTATTAGTCTATTTTTTGATGAATTTTGTAAAGTATCTTTGCTATTTTTTAAAGTAAAAAAAAAATTTAATAATGGATTGCAATCTACAATCTAGATGGTACTACCGAAATAATTCCAGTTGTTTCTTTAAATTTAGAAAAAGAAAAAAAGAAGAAAAATGGAGAATAGAAGAGAGAGAGAGAGAGGCCCCCTTAAAAAATTGTAGCATGTGGAATGATCTTGGTGATGATAGTAACAATAGGTGGAGCCTTTATTTGATGAAATAATGATGGATGATGTGATGATGTCTAGGTTTCATTATGAGGCAAATGATATGTATTAATATTATCCATACTGATCAGTCTGCATCTTATAACCAATGATTTTGTATTATTCTTTTATGTGTTGGAATTATTTATTCGTTTACTTTATAATTATTTATTTAGTTAGTATTACATTTGTCTCAAACCCCTGAAACCCAACAAACTTATAACTGCCCACCACAACAATGTATGAAAACATTATCCAACCTAACAAATTCACCGGATTTTATCCAATCTAACCCAACAGGTACACTCGAGCCAATCCAATCAAATTAGGTTTGAGCACCAGGGTAAAAATTTGTGGTACAACTAACTCGACACAAACACAATACGAAATTAACGAGTTTTGGTGAAAAACTCGAAAATGACACGTTTACCACAATTATAGATAAGTTAAGAGATGGATTATAAACAAGTTAATTTAAAATTAATATATTTATTAATTTATTGATAATATAATTTTTTATTATTATTTTAAATATAATTTTTTTTAAAATTTTAATATATTTTTAAAATTTTTTATTTTTATTAAAAAAATTTTATAAAAATTATTTTAGAGATTAATTGTAAGAAGTTAAATAGATCGCATATAGGTACACAATTATGAATACGATTAAAAATAAGGTTCATATTCGATACTATTCGTTTATGATATGATGACATAAAGTACTAATTTTATTCCTTAAATCAGGTGGGATAGCTTCAATGATGCACCAAAAACGTCGGGCCAGATTTTTTAGTCCATTACCTAAAACCCAACCCACTTAATGTTAATATACGCTACAACTGCAACATGTAAGGATTAAGGAAGACTTATTTCTTTGGAAGTCCCCACATCCAAAGCTCATTATTGTAAAATGTTAAGCAGAAAAGAGGGATTCAAAAATATGTAAAAACATTGGTGTAGAATTAAAAGAAGGAAGTTTCTTTCCCCTTTGGTCCCACAAACATGTGGAACTAATTAAACTTTTTTTCTTTCCATTGATTTATTTTCTCATTTTCTTTTTTGACTTTCCATTTTTTTATTATTTGGTTTTCTTTCATGTTTATATGTTTTATTTATTTTTGTCAAATTCAATTTTCTTCATTAATTGTATTTATTTTTTCAAACTTTACAAGTTCTGGTAACATTGGGTTTATATTGCTTACTTTATGTTCAAACTTTATATTAAAAAATATATAAATAATATATTTATTAAAATAATAAGATAAATAATATGTCAAACAAACATATATTATTTACAAAGCCAAATCTTTTTAATAAGAGTGTGCTGCATGTATTATTGATTAGTGTCCCACTTCAATTACATATAAATTAAAAAAGAAATTACAGGCTTTTTTTTTTTTATAAAATGTGATAACTTCTTAAAAAGTTATCATGTTGCTCACATGTGAAAAAAAGTTGAATGTTACCTTTTCTTTTCTTTATGTTATTGATTAAAAAATAACCTTTTTAACAGGCATTAGCCCTTTATATTTTTTAGTGACTTTCATCACTTTTTGGTCATGTGCAACGCACATGTCTATAAATTAGTAAACTATAGGATATATAATAAGTAGATGATGTAACAAATTGTGAATATAAAGTGGGGCGAATGATATAGTAAACACAATAAGTGGAGTTCTAAAAAGATAAATTATAAAAATTGAGATTAGTTTTTAAAATAAAGGTTGCTTCAAAATATGAAAAATAAATAAATAAATAAAAGATACACGAAGAATGGAGTATTTGTAAATGATAAATACTATTGTAAGAATCAAAATAAGATGGGTATCTAAAAGAACTTAATCTTTCTTTCTCTTAGTCCTTTGAAAAACAAATGATTAGGATAGAAAAACATAAGGGGTTTTTCTACCAACGAAATCAGAGGTTTAGGCCCAATTATTTTGAAACTAGTGTCTTAGTCACAAGGAGTATTTATCATAAAAATAAAATTAGAATAATTTTTTTAAATATGTGATGGCTAGATATGAATTTTATACAAGTGAAATACATAATATTATATATTAGGAAAAAAAAACTACAAGAAGTGTTATTGCAAAAGTGAAATGTAGCATCTTTCATTACATTTAGCAAATCCAACCATCTATACAAAATATATGAAGAAAATACAAAATGAAAATGAAATGCCCTGTTGAAGGCACTGGCTTCTTTATAGTGATAGCATCTAAGTTAGGTAACTGTGCCCACAAATGTTTACATAAAATATGTCATAAAGATAAGTCTCATTAGCTTTTTTTTTTTTTTTTATTTAAGACAAGGTTTCTTGTTTATTTAAAAGGATAACATTTCTTATATATCTTAGTTTAGAATAACACAGTCAATGTAAGGTGTCAGGTTCATGTGAGTTGGACTCATCAATGGTAAGTTACTAGTTTCAATACCTTACACAAAATGCATCAATCCTATAATTTGTGCTAAAAGTTGGTGAAAGATTCATCAAAGGGAAGGTGTCAGGTTCAAACCTGCTGGAGTTTTGACCTACCAGCTTAGAACTCAATCCTCAAAGAGAAAGTGAAAAAAAATAGTAGGCTATCATAAAAAATTAAAAAAATATATTAAAATAAGAGAAAAAAACCGATGTGATGCTAATCAGGGACTATCACGCTAACTCAAGTAATTAGCTGCTTATCTCAGTAACGAGCAATTAAAGAGTATTTGTACCGAGTGCACATTTCCACCTAGCTAAACTGACTTTGTCAAATTAGGCGCAATGAATCTCACTGTCCTCATCAATTGCAGGGTGACCACTCAATTTGGTCAATAAAGTTGATGCAGTTTTGTCCAGCTTGGTATGCTGAAAAATGGGTCTGATGAACTTAATCTTTTATCAAATTTTATTTTCTAAAAATGAAGTAAACAGTTTATTTTCACTTTGATGAGTCAACTTAAAACTATGTTGTTGATATATAGATGGCTAAATTGTAACTAAGGAGATGCTTTCTACCAAACAAAAAAAAAAAAGAGAAGGAAAATATAAACTGCTAAGACTCTAAAATACCACTTGGGAGACAAAAAATTCAAAAAAAAAAAGAAAAAAGAAAGAAAAGAAAACCTATAAATTACTTGTAGACAAATGCAAAGTAATATATTAAAACAAGAAGTATGAACTCTTTATAAAGTGAGATTAGACTTAGAATTTTGCAAGTCATACATGAACGAGCTACGCATAATCAGGAACAGAGAATGCGCTCACGGAGGTGTATTACCCGTGTTTGCATTTCTATACGGCTAAATTCCTGTGGAATCAATAAGACTTGTAGAGGCCAAGCAGAGGCTTCTCCCGCTCTTCCATTCTTTTCCTTGCAGCCTCCCTTGCTTTAAGGGCATCTGCCTCTTCCTTGGATATAACCTTGGGCTTAACATCTTCCCGCTTCCTCTTATTATTAATAGCAATTGATGAAGCGGCACCTTTTACAGCTCTTGTAGGATTTACAGACCCCTGAACAATCAAACCTGGTGGAGGTCCACTTTGGTATTTACCAGCGGCTCCGGATCCGGAAGCACCTGACACTGGCTTCTCGGAAACTCCTTCCTTTTGTTTAGGCCCTGATGAACCTTGGAATTTCACGCCTGCTTTTTCCTGGGTCACCCATGTCCCTGTTCATCCATTGGTCAAAACATAATGATAGAAGAAAGAAACAGAAAAGATTATGTAGGAAGAAATATGAAATGAACTTTACAACTGAAAGAAGCTCAATAATATACATCAGTTCGGAGTCACAATAATACCTGTTGCATCAGAATGGTATAGGCCTGAATTTGGATCATGGTAATACCCATTGGCTTGGTTGTAATAGTATCCTGAATTGTTATCAAACTTCCACTCTGCAATCACCTGAAACTGCTTCAGTTTTAATAGAAATACAAAGAAGATTTTCAACTGCTTGAGGAGATCTATGGAATGAGATCATCAAACAGTGGTGTTTTTTAATGTTTATAATAGAACAGATGCCACACAAGTAGTATAAACTAACATGGATCAAAATTCAAAGTGATTTTCAAAGGCAATCCTGCTCCTGGTTTCTTTATTAACTAGCAATTGTAAAAATAAGCAATGTATATGTCAGTAATGTCTACAAGGCTACATAGAAATATCCGTCTGCCATAACTAGGGAAATCCGTGCCAAGAAATTGAAGTGGAACGACTAGCAAACAAGCAATTTGCAGTGTCCAACTTATTTTTCATAAAATAGATACAATGTTAAAATCATTCTTGCTGACTAGTTTTGCATGCATTCTACAGGGATAGATTGGGTTTTGATGAAATAAAAAGCTATAAAAAATACTGCAGCAACAAGAATTACCATCTCCAGAATCTGCAGAAAACTTCGCAATTCCTGGATCCTCCTCACGAGCCCGAACCACCTGAGAATTGGAGTTGCTGGTCTCTCGCAGAGCTGCTAAATCCTTCTGATAGCTGCGCCTAGCTTTCTGGCAATTATTTAGTTAAGAGTATCAGTATTATTTAGGAAGATAACCGTTTCATTCTTAAGTCAAAATATGCAAAAACCTAATAATCACCACCGAGAAGACAGTATAGGAACCAGACATTATGTTTGATGTAGTTTGGTTTTTCTTGATGTAGATCGAGTATTGTCAGTAAGATTGTAACAGTTGCATCTCTCTTTTTTTTTCTTTCTTCGGTGTGCAAGAAACTAGCTCTTGTTCCTTCTTATATATATATACACCTTCAATGAAGCACAGAAACAAAAACCCAGTGTTTGGGTGATGATTTTCAACGACCAATGTGGAAAAGCAACCTAAAGAACTTGGGAAGTCCAGCGTGACATTAACAAGATTATTTCTGAATTCGAATACAGATGCAATCCAAAGTAATCAGATCTTTTTAACATATTTATTCCTCTGAGAAAATTCAGTTCCAAAATTAATTCCTAGATAAAATATAGATTTGTCATTCGATCTGTAATGATTGAAGTTCTAACTAATGGTCCTATGGTGTTTCAGGTATGTTGCCCTAGGCTGCTCATGATGCCAGGGAGGTAGAACTGAAGCACTCACAAGGCCAAATGATGGATACCTGAGACAACCAATGAACTCCCATAAGCAACAGAACTGAAAAAGTTGTTGATTACATCATCACCCATCTGCACTTTTGGACACATAAGGTTGCAAGCTTGGACACTAAAAGCCAGAAGAAGAAGAATAAGAAGATGAAGAAAGACAAATATATCTACCAATCTAGATTGTAATAATTATATTTGGTGACTCTTATGCGAAATTGTTCTACTAAAAAGATAATAAGCAATCAATTTATTACTAAAAGACTTCATGGAACTGAAAAGCCTACATAGAATAGCTGAATAGAAATTACAAAATAAAAAGGGCAAGTAAAAATCTAAGCCATGCGAATCAAGGTTGTGAGTTGTAATTTGAATCAAATTGTACTGTTTGCCAAATTATTACCCAAAAAATTTAATTTAGATAAAAAAAATAACGGAAAGGACAAAAAAACCCAAATCATGGATCAAGTGGTACAATGTGACTTGCTGGAATTGTGACCCCTTCATCTTTTTTTTTTAATTTCTTTTTTAATCCTCCTTTAAGTCTTTTTAAGTTTACCCAGACTCTTTACTTTAGTTTGATATACTCCTATTCAATATTTCATGATACAAAACTGGTATTGGTAATGTGTCAATGCTATTGATTTTGGATTTTTTTTTTTTTTCAAAGGAAACAAGAAAGAATCGTTTGTATTATCATCATGCATCAACGAAGAAGGTACAAAGCAACTGATCACTAGAGGTGAATCCAAATATCCCAATATAGAGCCCAACATTTCATCCCACAAACATACAATTGTCCCAATTAAGCAACCAATCCAAAATGGAGAAACCTTTAGCTAAAGGATATGCAAAATCCACGGGCTATTTACTTAGATGATCTTCCAACAGAAAGAAAGAAAACATGAAAGAAGATAATGAATCAATGACTAATAGGTAATAATTTACTTAGGTGAAGAGGGAATGAAAAAGACAATGAAATAGTGAAAACGAGGGGGGAAAAAAAAGAACAAATAATATTGGCTTATAATGAACATAACATTGTCAAATGTCAAGTACTTGGATACACATTTTAGCTTGGTTCATCCCAATATCTAAAAATTTGAAACAATGAAGTCATAGCTTTAGACATTATTCATATCCAACACCCACACTTAAGTCCAAAAAATATAGCTCCAAAAGATACAAGTTTGTGCTTTTAAAAGTCACAAACTTGTTTCTTTTGCTCTTGGTCTCCAATCCCT
>JAJIYU010019385.1:0-10813 GCA_030144865.1 Tinospora cordifolia | reverse complement strand
TTTACATAAGCATATATGTTGTAAATGTTACTATTTTCCATATTTTAGAAGGAGGCCAATGAAAATTCAGATTCAGTTGCAATAGTAGATGTATGGACAAAGGGTCATTTGAAAAAGAATGGTGAGCCTTTAAATGAAGCAATTGAAGAAGCAATTGTAAGTAAATCATTAAAGCAAATGATATGTAGTTATATATATTGAAATTATATAACAATATTATGTTATCAAGTTAATTTACTTGTTTTCTGTGAATGCAGGAAAAGATTAATGACATTAGTCAATCTACCACCAATTCAGTCGAGAGAGATAACTTAAGAGAGGATGTCATTGCTAAAGTATTGGGACTTGAGCGTTTTGGGCGAGTTCGAGGTCTTGGATTTGGAGCAACACCTTCAAAGGTTGATGCTCAAATTCAAAGTAATGAAAAAGTAAAGCTCTTAGATAATATAATTCAAAGTCAAGCAGAAAGGATAAATACTCGTGAAGAAAAATCAAAGAAAATGGATATACTCGAGGAAAGAGTTGAAGCATTGACTCTCATGCTCTTAATGCAATCTCAACAGGTGACAACTAGGCTAAAATTTTCTTTGCAGTTTAATTTATTACTTAAATTTATATAGTGAAATATACTTTATGATATGGTTTAACAGCTTCAAAGCCCAAGTGGAAGAGTCGTGAATATAATACATTCGAATGCTCAAACACTACAAGTAAACTATATTTTGAACCCAACTTTGATTATAAACTTTTATTTTTATAATGTTTATATTATCTTTAATTTGTTTCTGTATTATGTAGTCACAACAGGGTAGCAAGCCCACCCAAGAAAAATTGCCTCCTGAGAATGCTAGATGTGAATTATTAAATTGACATCCCGAAAATGAAAGAGATGAAGAAGTTGTAGCAGTAAGAAAGATTTCTTCTACAGATCTTAAGGCTAAAGTTCATGGCCTCCCACTAGACTTTGATTGTTGCAGAGTTTGTATTGTAAAGGTAGTGAATGAAGATGTTGATTTATATAGACCAACATAAAAAATTCATTACTTGAGTAATGTTGTTGGAAGTGCAATTGCTTGGCTAAAGAAGTACATAAGACTATTGTAAATAATAATTACACTTTTTGATGGATTGTATATATGTATGTTTGATGGATTGTATATATGTTTCATGGATTGTATATATATTTGATGGATTGTATATATGTTTGATGTTTGATGGATTGTATATATATATATATATGTTTGATGGATTGTATATACTAAATAAGACATTTGAAATAATAAGACAAATGTTTAATAATGTTTATATTTATATTATGAATTTACAGATACAGGTAAATATATGCAATATATATATTGTAGTAAAATATTTTTACAATTAAAAAAAAATTGACACATATGACAACGTTCAGTTTTCATTATAAGATATATGATATAACAACGTGCAGACGATTGTTGTTGAAATACTGCAACTTTCACAACGGACATGTGCACGTTGTTAAGTAATGGACATACAACAACAACCACCTGATAGTTGTTGAAAGGTTAAAAGGGTAGGGTTTTCCACAACGTTCGTCCATTGTTATAACACGTCTACAACAACAGGCATTACGATCGTTGTTGAATATGTGTAAAAAGATTGAAGCATTTAACAACGCGGGAATGTTGTTGTAACCTCAGCTTTAGAAAGATACACAACATATTACAACAACAAGCACATGACCGTTGTTAAAAGTTAGGGTTTTCACAACGTGCGCCTGTTGTCATAACATCTCTACAACAACAGGCATAGTGATCATTGTCGAATATGTGTTAAATGATTGAAGCATTTAACATCGGGCAAACGTTGTTGTAACCTCACTGTTAGACCGATACACAAAGCTTTACAACAATAGGCTCGTGACCGTTGTTAAAAATAGTTGGTCGTTTAACAACACTCTGATTGACAACATCGCCATGAACGTTGTTGTATGGATATAACAACGAACATTGCACATTGTTGTAGGTGTGATTTCTTGTAGTGTATAATGGAAAAAAATTTTCAACTATGCATGTTTATACATGAAAAACATAGTTATGCATGTAGTATGTGCAGACTAGTCTTTGGTGATGGTGCTGCATCAATTTATGCACATTTTCTAGATAAAACCAACAACTGGGGTCACTGGAAATCAAGTAATTAGGTGTGTATCTTGGTTGGATTAGAGTATTAGATACTAGGGCAGATTAAATAATGAGTATGCGTGCAAAGAAAAGAGCATAAGTCATAATTTATGCAATATATGCATGAATCTTGTGATTGAAGGTTTAATGGTATTAAGATCTACTTAAACAGTTAGGAAGTCATAAATAAAGCATGGTTAAAATACCCTAACCTAGTCCAAGGCTCAAAGATAGGGCCACAATGCACGAGGAACAGTGAACAATGCATTGTTATGTATAAAATATTTTTAAATGAAAAACCTAGTATTTATAACTTAGAAATCTTAGAATACTTCATAAATTACTAAAATAATAATTTTGCACGCTTTAATCGAGATTACTGAGTCAGAAATGAGTACATTGCTCTTCCGTATTATTTGAATTTCAATATTTAAACAAGACATAAATTTTGTGTGTTTCATATTATTTTTAGAATGCATGAAAAAATGAACCTTTACGTGTTTATTTGAATACTAGCTCATATGGTTTATGTGATTGTTTAGAAATTATATTGCATATTTTGCCACATTGATGAGTATTATGTTTAAGCCATGTCAATAATACCATGCTTATGTTCATAGTTCTTATTTAGATATGTTATGTGATGAGTCAACTTATATTCTTATTGTTTATAGACTATATTGGAATTTTGAGCATGATAGATGTAGGATGTTTGATTGTTTAACTAAAGAACGTGGATAAGAATTAAACTATACTATATGTACTGACATAGTGGATCAATATTTGGTCACGTTGGTATTTACCATGAGATATGAGTTAGTCCCTAACTTTGATAGATGGAACAATGGGTAAGACCATTATTCCCAATAAATTGATTAATAGTCATATCCTTAAGTCCCTGATATACTGGCATATATACATATATATATTTATAGAAAATAGAAAATAGAGTTTTTATAGATTTCTAGTTGTTTTAAAATAGGTTACTAACTATTTTTTTTTCATTCTATTTTTTTGTCAGACTAACCATATTTTATTTTTATTGTTATTTTTCTATTATTATAGGTTGACCTAGATGTGCGAGGAAAAAGATGTTGGCAATCTTTGGTTTAATATGCAACTAGGTACTCCTCATCCATGCTTATGGACATTGAAATGTCAAATACAATTGCATTTTCCTAAAGTTTTATGGGAAAAGGAAAAAAGCACAGAAGGGAAGGTTCCAATAAAATTTTGAATTAATCAAAGGAAATAAGAGAGGGAGTAGGCCAAGTCAAAATTGATTTTGGAAGACTTAAAAAAGGAAAATTTTATGCGAACAATAGAAGTGCAAGGCGTCAAAAGTTTTTAAAGGGATAACTTTGAAAGATTAGGAAAGACTCAAGGAATTGTAAAAATATAAGAAAGTGCCTTGCGAAAGACTTGAAGATCTTGGAGAGGTATGGGGGGAAGCTGATCTTAACTATGAAATAGGCACAATGAGATAATCTGATGAAGGTAGCGAGACATTTTCCATGGAATCCAACAATGAAGGTGAGGAGCTTATTATATATATAAGGAAAAGACAAATGCTGCAATATTTGATTAGGTTTGTTGTTCATCGCTTCCTTGTGCATGGGTTGGGCACAAGGTTATCAAAACTAAGGAACACATCACTTAGCCTACATATAATCCTCAATCAAATCTAGAAAGGCCATATTACAACAAAGTTACATTGGGAAAAGTGTTGTGAGGAAGTGTTAGTTTGTCACTGGCTTATTATTTGTTCCCTAGATTTGCCTATGTAGTGTCTCAAATACTCCTATTCTTGGCAAGCCATTCACACAAACTCAATTCATATAGCTCAATGGAAGTCTTAAACTCATCATTGTATCAGAACCTTGGATAACCAGCTCTTATGGGATTGTTGGATAACTCAAGCATACTGGTATACAGCTTCGCCCTTGACTATGTCCTGTTGTAATCATTGTGGATTACTCCCTGAGCGCATACCTTATTGGATGTCTCCATTGAGTGCATCCTACCTCAAGCATGCTTTGGCACGATGGTTCGAGATAGCTTAATACACCCAATTCAAGCAACTGGTGGCATATCGGTGTCGTATGCCCAGCCCTGAGTCTCGGTGGGCCTTGCAACGCTCGCCTCCTGGTGGTATCCCATAACCTATCCAAATTCATGAGAACTACCTACATCCCCTCTAAAATGAAGGTAGCCAGCTCCTTGGGTTGCACCAATGAGAAGTCCTAAAAGTGACATATAACATGTCATGAAGGGAGGTTGGACCATGTCCCTCCCTATAATAGACTTTTAAGCTTTTTCTTCATTTCTAAAATAAAACATCAAAATGTGAGGTCAATCATATTGGGCCTTTTTGTAAGCCAAACGAACTTCAATCGCGAAGAAACTTTACAGACCCTCTACTTTGGTTATAGTGCATGTTCAGACATGATTGTTATAGACTACCCCACTTGAAAAGTCGATGCCCACATTGACACTATGGGCATGTTCACCTCCAAAACTTCACATAGTGGTTCTCACCCATGAGAGTGGCACAACAGAAGCATGGTGGGCCCATTAACCCACAAGTCCCAAGATCATAAAGTGGTTCTAATACCATTTTGGTCGCGACGTCGTCATAGGTGATGTCACAACCAGCACAAAATTCTCAAAAATGTTAGAATATTGACATGTCCGAAACCCTCTAAACCTTCGTAACGAAATCATCAATGTCCTTCAAAAATTTTGACAGAGTCTCATCTAAAAATGTAACATGTCACAAACTCAAAACCACTTGATAGACCACAATCAATATAAAAACAACAAATGTTGTTCATCAAATCAACCAGTTATCCACATAACATCTATAATATGCTCTGAAAATACATTCAGATGGGAACAAGTATATATACATCTCCAAATATAGCATTATGGCTAATTGTTACAATAAAGAAAACTAGTAATAGTCATTACAACATCTTTCCTTTCTCTTTCTTGTCAAAACCTGGAGAAAATAATGGAGAATAGAGTGAGCAAACAACAAGCTCAGTGAATAACCCAACTCATGGTATTACATGGCCATCATATGTATGAATACATGAAAGGCAAAATAAATTTTAAATCACTTGCAAATGAACTAAAAATAATGTACATGCATCATATAATGTGTGAACATACATTTCGTCTCAACATCACTCAATTTCTTTAAAAACATGCATCATCTCCCTCCTTCTAGATAACGAAAAGAGTCTACTCATGTTCACAAATGAGAAGTGCACTGACCTCCTATTATTCATTTGATACTCTATTTCTATGTCGTTCATCTTATACCAGGAATGCACCAACCAAGATTACTACAACGGTCCATCCTGTGAGTCTTTTCCTTGAGATTATGACCTATAGAAATGTTTTCATGTTAATATCCTACTTAGGTATGTCTATTAACATGCTCCAATACATCAAAATCATTTTATAAAATTCAAATAAACATGCAATGCAATATATCATTCTATTTAATAAAAAAAATTAAAAGTTTTGATATAATACCAATGTTACACATAATTTGTTAGTCGCATAGCAAATTAACATTAGAATAGGTAAAATGTTGCATTTTATAAGAAATAAGGGAGAATAGAAGTAAAGAATTGCATAATTAGCAATAATTGCATGTAGTTAGGGATTTACATTGTTTAATAACTTTTAAGCCTTGTTTTCTATAGTTTTGATATTCTTTTATGAGAAAATGATGTCTGGGAAAGAAATTTAATGTATTGCAGGATACAGGTTGAAGCACACAGGAAGAATGCATCAGAAGAAGACAAATAAGAGATGGAATCATGAGAAAATACCAGTAGACCACGGTCCAAGGACTAAAGACCGCAGTAACAATAGAAGAACAGAACTAGCATACAATAATCTAGTGACCACGGTCACCAGAACGTGATTTGCATAGAAACAGGGCAGACCGCGGTGGACAGAACATGGAGAATTTCTGGGTTTTGACATAGAAGTCATTGACCGCGGTCACTCTATTGATTAGTAAAATTTTCATATTTTTTAGGTTTTTTAGTGCGGGACTATAAATAGAAAAGGGTAATTAGAGTCGAAGGACGAGAAAATCGAAGAAAAATCACTGTGACGACTGTCAGGACATGAAAAACTAGATTTCCATTGAGAATTGAAGATTATTTAAGAGTTTTGAATATGTATTACTTCTTTGAATTTAATTTTATGATTTCCTTTGAATTCATGTCTAGCTAATCAGTTTTATTGTCTAGGATGTGATGTTCAATGCATAATTTGTAATATCTAATTGTCATTATTGAGTTATAGATTCCATTCCTTATTGTCTAGACTTAAAGCCTTACGTCTACTGGCCATAGATGTGTTGAACTTAATACTTTGGTCTATCTCGGGAGAGAAGCCTAAAGGGTGGATATCACAATTTGGACTTAGACCAGTTGATTTATCGGGAGATTGTTGACCAATCTAGGGAGTTGCACAGGGATTGTTGGATGTAAGACATAGATTGTTAAGTGAACACTTCGGAAGAGGGTTTGACAAAACAAATCTAGTGAGTGTTGAAATACCTTGGGAAAGGATTTCAACTATTGATGCTATAGCTCATGGATTAAGTAATTCATAACTACAACGAAGAATTACAAACTATGCAGTGGCATTCACTATCCTAGACATGTTTATATATTGAATTCTTAACATTAACTATTATTTTTGTTTAGAGCAGTTTCTAGTTTTGAACTTAATTCAATTACATCCAATCTAGTCTTAATAAAATTGTGATCAATAGTAAATCTGGGATTTGAAATCACAAGCCAACCTTTTTTCCCTGAGGACGATACCAGTCTTATCGGTTATTACTACTGCGATCCCGTACATTTGCGGGGTGGCTAACAAGTTTTTGGCGCCATTGTCGGGAAAAAAAAAATAGTGTTTAGTGTTTTTAAAAACCAGTTGAATTTGGTTGGTCTTAGTCAAGACAATATCTTATTTTATTATCACTTATTAATTGATTTTTCTTATCATTAGTAAGGAATACATTGAATACACTTGATCTGTTTGCATTTTTTGTGTTTCAGGCTTGTATGAGTAAATGTCCTTGTGACCCCTACGATTCAGATTTGCAGAAAACAATCAGTCAGATTCGGTTGGAGGCTCAAGAACGTGTATCAAACTTGGCTGAAAGCAGTAGTTCAGGTGTTGGTAACAATGGAGAGGCACCATTACGAGACTTCTTCAAACCTGTCTTAAACAACAACTACTCAGGCATAGCAAGGACACCAATAAATGCAAACACTTTTGAGTTGAAACCGTCCTTGATCACCATGGTGCAGCAACAACAGTTTGGAGGCTCAGTTGTGGAGGATCCAATGGTACATCTAAACTCCTTCATGGAAATATGTGATACGGTAAAAATACATGGAATAACTGAAGATTAGCTTAGGCTACGACTGTTTCTCTTCTCCTTAAGGATAAAGCAAAAAGCTGGCTGTAAACCTTGCTTGCAGGAAGTATTACAACTTGGGAAGAAATGGGCCAGAAGTTTCTGCAAAAGTATTTCACGCCAGCCAAAGTGCATCAGCTGCGAGGGGAGATTAGTTCTTTCAAACAATATGAGTTTCAATCTTTATATGAGGCTTGGGAGAGATTTAAAGACCTACTAAGGCATTGCCCACAACATGGATATCTACCTTGGCTTCAAATTCAGATATTTTATAGTGGACTTACACCACCCACAAGGGCCTTGGTAGATTCAGCAGCTGGAGGATCTTTGATGGGGAAATCAACCACAGAAACAACTTAACTGATTGAAGACATGGCAGCTAATGCTTATGGACATGGTACAAAAAGAAGAACAGCAAAGAGAGTGGGAATTCATGAAGTTGATAAGATAAGTGTTTTGCATGCCCAAATTGCAGCGATGACCCATCGATTAAATTTGGTGGAAGAAAAGAGTAGTGGAGCACATCTTCAGCAACATCAACAAGCGCATTCAATTGCTGAAGCAAGTAAGTCAACTTATCATGGAGAAGCTTCAATTGAACAGATGAATGCAATGAACAGATTCAGCGTGTATCAAGCACTAGCTGGGGGGTATAATGTCCCAAAGTACTATCATCTGGGCGTGAGGAACCATGAGAATTTCTCATATGCAAATAACAGAAATGCTCAAATGCCACCAGGATTTGTTAATCATCAGCCTTTGCAAGATAAAAAGCCATCTTTGGAGGATAAACTTGATGAAATGATGAATATGCATTCAAGATTCTTCAAAGAGTTGACTGGAAGGGTTAATAAAAATGACACAAGAGTTTCAGGAATTAAAATCCAGGTGGGAAACATTAATTCCACTATTCAAAATTTGGAAATACAAGTAGGGCCATTGGCACAAATAGTGTCAAACCAGCAGCGGAGCTCTTTTCCAAGTGATACTCAAGTAAATCCAAAGGAGAGCTGCAAAGCGGTGACTACTAGGAGCGGCAAAGAGGTAGTAGGTCCACCAAATCTAAATATACTACCTAATGAAGCTGAGGGAGCTGTTAGCAATGAGATGGATGTGCAAAAGTCATCCATAGGTCAACATGAAGAACCGACATCATCAAAAGGGAAGGTCAAGGCAAGAGCAAATCAAGAGAGAAAAATTTCTGAAATTCCACCTTTACCATTTCCTCAACGATTTCAGAAAAAGAAAATGGATGAACAGTTTGCCAAATTTTTGGACATGTTTAAGAAAATCCATATAAATATTCCATTTGCTGAAGCTTTGCAACAAATGCCTAATTATGCAAAGTTTATGAAGGAAATCATGTCCAAGAAGAGGAAGTAACAGGATTTTGAAACAGTCAAGCTCACTGAAGAATGTAGTGCCATCCTACAGAAGAAGCTTCCTCAAAAGTTGAAAGATCCAGGTAGTTTCACTATACCATGCAATATTGGGTCTGAAATTTTTGAGAAGGTACTATGTGATCTTGGAGCAAGCATAAATCTGATGCCTTTGGCGGTATGCAAAATGTTGGGAATGACAGAAATCAAGCCAACAACCATCACTCTTCAACTAGCAGATAGGTCTTTAACATATCCAAAAGGAGTGGTTGAGGATGTGTTGGTCAAGGTAGATAAGTTCATATTTCCAGTGAATTTTGTGGTTCTAGACATGGAAGAAGATTGTGAAATACCACTTATCCTTGGAAGACCATTTCTGGCTACCGGGCATGCACTCATTGATGTACACAAGGGAGAATTAGCTTTAAGAGTTAATGATAAGAAAGTGATCTTTAATTTATACAAGGCAATGCAATATCCTAGTGACCTACATGAATGCAACAGGGTGGAGATCCTAAACTCTTGCATTGGCAAGGTGGTGGAGGCCCTAAGCTCACAAGATGAGTTGTGGGAAGCATCTCTCGTTCATTAACATTTCCTGAAGTTATGACAGCAGAAGAGCAGCTTGTGGTGCTAGCTTTAGAAGCAAGCGCACCAGAATTCCACAGTAAAGAGGAACAATTGCCTGAAAATCAGTCATCTGAAGTTGTTCAAGAGCATCCTGAGGAAGTGGAGTTGAAATAGCTTCCGGAGCAATTGAATTATGCATTTTTGGATGAGAACAAATCACTTCCAGTTATTATCTCCTCCTCACTTGCACCTGTTCAAGAAGGAAAGTTGCTGAATGTGTTACAAGAGCATAAATCTGCATTAGGATGGACAATTGAAGATATCAAAGGGATAAGTCCAACCATTTGCATGAATAAAATTTTAATGGAGGACTCATATAAACCGACAGTGGAGCATCAGCGGAGGCTCAATCCTATTATGAAAGAAGTGGTGAAGAAAGAAGTTATGAAGTGGCTAAAAGCTGGAATCATCTATGCTATATCAGATTCACCATGGGTTAGCCCTATTCACGTTGTGCCTAAAAAAAGGGGAATGGCAATGATTACAAATGAAAAAGGAGAGTCAATAGCTTTAAGAACAACTGGATGGCATGTTTGCATAGATTATCGAAAGCTAAACAAGGCAACCCGTAAAGATCATTTCTCTTTACCTTTTGTGGACCAAATGCTGGATCGTATTGTTGGATATGATTTCTACTGTTTCTTGGATGGATATTCTGGATATAATCAAATAGTCATCGCACCAGAAGATCAAGAAAAGACTACTTTCACTTGTCCATATGACACTTGTGCATTTAAGAGAATGTCATTTGGTCTATGCAATGCACCAGCAATGTTCCAGCGGTGCATGATGGCAATATTTGCTGATATGATTGAAGACATCATGGAGGTATTCATGGACGACTTCTTAGTGTTTGGTGAAACATTTGAACAATGTCTTAACAATCTAAAATAAGTCCTCTCCCGGTGTGAAGAAAAGAATCTAGTCTTAAATTGGGATAAATGTCACTTCATGGTTCGGGAAGGTATTGTGTTGGGCTATAGAGTTTCTATTAATGGCCTAGAAGTTGATAAAGCAAAAATTCAAGCCATAAAAAATTTGTCACCACAAACAACAGTGCGTGAGGTGCAGAGTGTTAGTTGCATGATAAACTGTCATATTACTAAGTAAACTGATGTATTTTGTATGAAATAAAGGATAGTTTGATGATAGAATTGCATAATTAGTAATAATTGCATATAAAT
>JAJIYU010019384.1:0-10809 GCA_030144865.1 Tinospora cordifolia | reverse complement strand
CTATGTTATGAGGGCTTGTCGAACTTCTTCATTTTCAAATTCTACTATATCGAGAGACTGCCATATTTGGTGTTGTTCTTTTGTCTTTTTATTTTTATTTTTTATTGTTAAATTCTTTCAGCTCATTTATTGCATGTTTTGTCCCTCCATTCAAGTGAATTTTACCTATTACTAATTATCTTCATTCATGCTATCTCTTTGTTCCATTGGAAAATGTACATATTACTATCCTAAAAGTCTGCAAGGTTTCAACACATATCTCATACTCTTGTTAAATCATTAAGTGTAGGACATAGGTACGTCTGCCTAAAATATAGAGTCCAAGTAATATGGATGGTAGTAATGTTGTTTTTCTCTCAAAGCGGCAAAGCTGGTTTTTCTTTTTTAAATAATTGATGCCTTATGTCACTTGGAGCCTTGCGCCTTGCCTTGGAGAAGCGAATCATCTTGATTACACTTCATGAATCCTGAAATCTTTCCTCTTCTAACTAAATATTATAAATTTCAATTCTTTCCCTTTCCCCCTTTAGTGAATTGGTAGTTTTATTTGTTACATATTAGGTTGAGCTTCAACCTCATACATTGGTATTCTTTTGTAACAATGTCTAACAAACATTGATAGGGGTGTTCGTGGGTTGGATCGGTTCGGGTTAGGGGCAAACCCGCAACCCAACCCAAACAGTTCGGGTTAGCAAATATGAAACCCAACCCAAACCTATCTATGTCAAAACCCAACCTAACCCAAACAGTTCAATTCGGTTCGGTTTGGGTTGGGTTATCGGGGTTGCCTTTCAATTTTTTTAGTAATTAAAAGATAAAATAAAAATAAAAATAAAATTATTACAAGTTAATAATAAAAGATATGTTAATAATGCAATTACAAGTTAATAACGACATAAAACTTACAGCACTGTTCAAATTAAGAACAACAAAGTAACAACAACAAAGCAACAGAAGAAGAAATGAAGAAGAAGCCAATTGTAGTTAATACGCAATATCAGCCAAATCTGCAAGAAGAAGAAGAAGAAGAAGACAGAATAGCAGCAGAAGAAGACCTAGTTGCAGCAGAAGCAGAAGTAGTAGCATGTGATCGAGATTGCAGGGGAGATTGGTTGCCGATCGAGAGTGCAAGATCGGGGTCGGCTGCTGGAAGAAGAAGAAGACAAAGCAGTAGCACGCCAAACTGCCAAAACCCAAAGTGGCTGTCGGAAGAAGAAAAAGAAAAAGAACCAGTGTGAGACAGGGAAAGAAGAAGAAAGACGAAGATTTTCTCATGGCTGCCAAACCCAGAGTTGCAAAAAGACAAGGAAGGAAGTAGCGCAGCAAACTCAAGACAGCAAGAACGAAAAGAACAAAAGCAGAGAAGAAAGGAAGTAGGGAAGAAGAAGCTGTGACGGGAATCGAGAAGAATGGATGTAGGGAATAAGGAAGAACGGAAGCAGGGAAGAAGAAGTAGCGACGGGAATCGGGAAGAACGAACGCAAGGAAAGAACGGATAGAAGAAGAACCAAAGCAGGGAAGAACAGACGTAGTCACGTAGGGAAGAACGAAAGCAGGGAAGAAGAAGCAACAACGGGAAGAACCGAAGAAACAGGGAAGACAGAAATGCTTGTGAGAGCTTGCGATCTTACCAGAAGATTTGCTTTTCTAAGTTTGCAATCTGCTAGCTATGAGGGAGCGTGCGATCATGGTTTGCCTTTGCAACTTTGCTCATTGCGATTTAGATTTGTGATTTACAGATTTCTATTGTGCTTGCGACTATGAATTGGAGAAGTAAGCTAGAGGCGGAAAGGTCGAAAGGCGAAATGAAGCCTGGAAAGGATTTGCACTGAAACTTGAAAGGGTTCGCATTCGCAAAATAGGTTTTTTTTTTTTTTTTAATCGGTTCGGTTCGGGTGCAATCGGGTTGTGGAGACTAAACCCACAACCTATCCCAAATAATTCGGGTTAAGTATTTTAAAACCCAACCCAATCCAAATACACTTTAAAACCCAACCCAAACCAACCCAAAAGGTTCGGGTTGATCGGTTCGGTCGGGTTAATCGGGTCGATGAACACCCCTAAACATTGGTACTATCATTTTTCGGTTGCATTTAAAATGTGAAGAGTGAAGCTTTTTGCATTTTGCAAATATATGTTAATCTTATGCTTAATAATAGTGGATTTTTTGGAACTCCTTGTTTGCATATAATGGTACTATCATAGCTTTTGAGGATTATTAAATATAAACAAATCACAAACTCAATTAGAATCTTAAAGAATTTTCATTCCTCATTGATCAAATTGATTTGAATATCTATTTGGTTATTTTCATTTAAATAAAGGTTGTCGGTACATTGAAAAAAAAAAAAATATATATATATATATATATATACAAGATTTAACAATTCTAAAATCATAATGATAGAAAGAGCAGGGATGATGAACTGAATTGGACCTACCATGTTGGAATGCACAATATTGGATTCCAAGTTGCTAAAGATAGACATGAAAGTAGATTACCCATTGTTAGGGGCACTAGTGTAGCACTAGCCTCAGACCCTTTAATGCGTAATTTAAAGCTATGATTTAAACTTGACTTAATGCTAACATCAAAGTTCAAAATTTGTGTACCTTTAGTTGGTGAAAATATATAACTATTTTTGGTAAGAGTCTTAGGTACCCACAAAGTGGAAACAATCAACAATATGATCAATGGGCAAAGGTGGTCTCAAGTTGTAGTTGCTCCCATGGGAGAAATCGTTTACAACCTCTAAAATTGGCATTGAACTAGCCACTTGATGTGCCGAAGTGAAGCAAAAGAGTTTTTCATACTTATTTCCAACATTGGGTTTTATTCAGCTTCTTGTGGCCCTTGCCTATTTATAAACTAGCCCAACGTCTATCCTCCAACTTTTAAGGTGAGATCGTGCAGGAAGCAAGACTAGGTTGATAGGATGAGGCTTCCATTGAGGGTAAATGACCATGCTTGAGATTGCCTTGCATGTACTTATCTTGGATATATCTATGCTCCCATCGCTTGGGGCATTGTATTAGTTGGGTTCTGCACTTATTAGGTGTTGTTTTACAGTGCAACACTTGAGGCATGTGAATCGCTCTATTAGTCATTGGTTGTGCCTAGGTACACATATTTTTGCAATGAAGAATCTATGAATTTAGGGAGTCATCTAGGTCACCAAGCCATTCATTGTGCTGATAGTTTCTTTAAGTGACATAGGCCCAAACCCTCTAGTAGTATGATGATGATGCATCAAGAGGAGCTGGGATAGCTTAGTTGGTAGAGCGGAGGACTAAAAATCTTTGTTTCACTAGTTTGAATTTGGCTCTTGACATGTGGTTAATAATGTATAGTCATACAAATGTATCAATATAAATGTTTGTAATGAGGCAATGTTAAGCTTTTCAAGACCGCACTATATAAGAGGTTCCATCTACTTTCTTTGTTATCTTCACACAATGTCAAAATTCCTCAAATGCTCAGGCACTTCTTCATCTCTTCAGCGCGTCCTACAAATTTGTCTACCAATTTGTTATGGTGCTCTGGCTCTTCTTCCTATGATGGCATGACTTGACTATCAATTGTACTTGAAGGTCATACTAGTGCCATGGTCTTGGTGCTTTCAATCTTTGAAAGATGTTGCTTCGGTGATGACCAAGATACTTCCTTCGAGGATTCTATAGAAGTTGTGTGACTTGCAAACAACTTGAATGTGGCTTAGATCAACAATGGAACCACTCTACGATACCCTTAGCAAGGGATTCACACTCGAAAGCTTGAGGTCTTTATTGTAGATTTTGTCCCTTTTGTCGTGAATGTCCCAAAGTAGCAATGGTACTATTACAAGGTCGAACTCACAATCTCTGTTAAATTTAATGCATTAGATCTAAAGAGAGAAACCTAGCGTAGTCGTCTTAGTCCATTGAGATTGAGACTCCAACTTGATTGACTATAGTCGTCTAGATCAAATATGGGACCTTTCAGAAGAAAAGAGGATTCTAGCCCCTTTTCAACAATATCTCAGTTACATGCCGCAAAGCTTGTCAATTGTAAGAAATTGCTTGGTGGAGGTTGGTAGATACCACATGCATGTTTGTTTGCTTTTACTGCACATGTTCCTTTCTCCATTTCTTTTAATTAATTCAACATTTGTTGATTTATTCTCACTCAAAGGCAAGTTATCCGAGCTCTTCGAAGGGAATATGACAAAATCAAGCAAAAAGGTTCAATTCAGAAGAATTGAAAAAGAGCCTAGCCAAGAAAGAAGCACTAGGTCAACCATCCAACGACTTGAGATGAAGTTAGTGTAAGATTGGAGATTAGGCCCGAAGAAATTGGCCGAAGCTATCGAGAAGGCAAGAGCATCAGAGGTGGTGGGGGCTCAACCCCTTAGCAAATAAAAGATTACAAGCTCCTCCTCAAACATCGAGAGTATTCAATATTGTTCCTAAAGCCACGATCTTGAAATTTTGGGTTTCACCCTTTGATCTCAAAAAGAGTGTCTAATGCTACAAGGGATTGATTCGACCATCAACATTGTGATCAAGCGAGGTCAAACTCAAGATGAGAGCAAAGGGAGCATGGTTCGAGCTTGATCTCATTGTCTGGCTTGTAACAAAGTTGTGTGATTTTACTTTAACATTGGGAGTTTCATAGTTGGGTTCCACAAGGATGTTGAGGAAGCAGTTGAAGGGCCTTTGTTGTGGTATGAATCTTTTACTTATCCATGGTGGCCTTTGTTTGTTTTTGTTCATCCTTGCTTATGATGATGAATCCTTGTGCAGGTTGTCATGAGTTATATGTTTGCTTTGATGAAGATGGCATAGCTGCCTACCAACAACCAAATTGATTTTTCTGAGAAATATGCTCAAATTTTTGAGCTTAAGACAAGCTTGTGGACCTGAAGAATCAGGTGTATGAGAAGGAGGGCACTTATGCTCTCTTCTATAAGCCCAGAGGTAGAGGTAGAGGTTGAGGTCTAGAAGGCTAACATTGCAGTGAGGAACATGCAAATTAGCTCTCTTCAAGATGAGATAGAGTAGGTGGAGCACCGAGCTATAACTAAGTATCAAGACTAGATGTAACATCAACCCCTCTACCACAATTGCTATAAAAGGGAGTGTTGGATGCTTACTAGAATGTGAATGACTTCTTCAAGGGCCACATTGATATAAATGAGTTTTTCGTAGTAAAGGATGAGGAGGAGAAGAAGGCCCCAGTTGAAGGGTAAGCGAGTCCATTTGGAGTTTGGCCCTTAAGCTTTCAAAAATGTCTTACACCCAAGTTGGGGGCAATTGTGTCATTGTGTTAAGGGACAAATTGGCTCTCCAACTTTTGGGAGGACATTGTTCTAAATCAATGATTAGGCTTTCTTATGTAGATGTTGCTTCTTTGCTCATGGCAAAGTTCTTATGGAGTGGCTCAACCTTTGTTCCAACGTTTGGCTTGTTGGACTTAAATAGCCTTGTCTCTACTTTTCCTTGCATGACTTACCTTTTGTCTTATTTGAGAAACTTCCCAAGTCTTTGGTAATTGGGAATTCTATGTAATGCGAATTTTGTTCTTAATGAAAAATCCTTAATTTTTTGTGCAAAGATATTATTCTTGGTTCAATAATTATTTCGTTTCCTTTTTTGTACTTCATTTGCTTTTCTTTGATGGTTGCGGAACAGTGACGGGTTTTTATATGGCTCGAGGATTTAACTATTTGTGTCACGTTCGCTCCATAACCATTACTTGCTAACCCTTTTAGCTATAACTATGCCTCCCATCCCATAAGTTGACCATCAATCAGCAAAGGTCAGCGGTAGACTAGGATGATCAAGGCTACTCAAAGTTTGGGGCAGCAAGCACACTTCCAACCTTGCCTTTCCTACCCCTAACTTCCAGGTTTGTGCTTTAAAGAAAATGTGCAGTCATTTCCAAGAGTAAAATAATAGATTATAGAGGCATCAAAGGCGATTACTTGGATTAATTTTAGTAAAGGTTGCAAGTTCATTAATATTTTGAATTAGGTCTAAGAAATATGCAATCACAGATCGACCGTATATGATATGGCCTTTTGTTGTTGTTTTCATGCTTTTTTAGTAGTCTCTGTAAGGGAGGAATGTTTGACCATCCATGCTCTAGTTTTCTTTTGCATTTTCTTGGTATTGTCAAGTAGCAATTCATCTTATTTTGTATTTATAAAGTTGTATTATTTCTTGAAATTCTAGTTTGTTGTTTTTCCATTATTAGGCACTTAGTTTTTTTTTTTGTTTCATTTCTATGTTGATTAATAAAGTTGTATTATTTCTCAAGACTAAGGTGTAAGCAACCCAACCCAACCTAACTTGACCAAAAGTTGGGTCTGACTTATGCTGTATGTTGGGTTACTTTCTTATAAGCCTGATCCAATCAGATTTTGAAACCCAATTTGGTAGACCTAACCCGACCATACACACACTAAAACACACACAAATATATCCTATAACTTGGTTTTTGAAGAAAATTATTATCACTATACTATCAATCTGTAAAGATATTTGAGGTTACAAAAGTCGAATGTTATTTGATCGCAATATTGATTACTTTTAAGATTAACAAAAAAACTTCTTTTTTTAATTTTTTAAAACCTTAAAATCTCTGAGGCTAACGTATACCTGTGGTAATACTTTGTTGAATCATCTAATTTGTTTTAGGTAATAATTTATTAAGTTTTTTGCTTTGCTGAAGATACATGTATAGCTAGACACTCTCTAAGAGAGGAAGAATCCAAAAAAGATCTCATGGAATAACTTATCCCATTATTCTCATCAACACCAACATGCAAATAGTTGGAAAAATTGTTTTGATTATAATGCATGGAAGGGGATTCCAACAATTGTTTACGCTATTCAATTAACACTCTCCCTTCCCACCTCATTCTACTCTTGCCTTCTTGGCATTTAGGGTCTCCATGCGTGCTTATCAAGGAGGTCCATGAAAGTAAAAACTTTCATCATATGTTTTTCTTTTTAGGTATTTGGGCTTCTTTGGAGAGGCCTATGCCCAACTTAACTAGACGTTTGGTCAGTCAAGTTCCTCAGCCCCAATATAAATTAATATATAAAGGTCAGTTGGCATCAGGCCAATCCGATGCAGAAGTTGAGCAACCAGAGCTCGGGTCACCTACACATTATTCTCTTGGAGTCACAACCCTCTTGACTATATGCTATTTTCCAGTAAGGGTTCAACAACATCATGGATGGTTGACTACATCGCCATTGTTAGGAATGAGAATCAGTACCCTGTTTGACTTCTTGCTTTTAATGCTCAACCTGATTTGTTTTTTAAAAATGTATGCAATTTCAATGTCGATTTGGTTTTGACGTAATTAGTTTTATATCTATTTGAGGGGTTTGTATAATAAAGTTAAAAATACATTAACTATTTTAAATAGACTTGTAAGTATATGTATATCTTTTTATTATATGCGAGTCGGTCACATTTTGCAAGTCGGAATTTTCCAATACCCCGACAACAGACCTGATTTTATGAGGTTCCATTTTTAAAATTTCATATACCCAATATAGCATGATAGACCCAACTTGACCTAACATTTTTTGGTTGGGTCAGTCAGTTTGGATCGAGTTTGTGAGTGAGTTGCTCAGCCCTATTTGCCTCTTTCTCTCTCTTTTTAAGAGATTTTTGTCCTGGTGTTCATCTTATGTAAGCCTAACATTTTCTTTTCGTTGAAATTCTATAGAAGAGAGGATGACCAGGATGGCTCTTAATAAGTACAGGAAGCGCAGAAGGGTTACATCAAACCAGAGATATGTTGACAATGAGCTCTACATAAATTTAGAAGGTGATGATAATGACAAGGTAATAATAATCACTGTTGCTGATATGTGTTACTTTAAATTTGCTTATATTAAATCAATTCAACCAAACCTTTTTCTGACTACATGAGTCAAACCTCCATTCCGTTCGACCATGTGGCAAAACTATAAATATATGATGAATCATTAAATGTTTTATTATTATTTTTATCTATAGTTTTTTAGCTTTAACTCTTTCTTTATTGTAACCTTCAATTGTCAGTATCTCACTCTTTTTATCTAGCACATCTAATGATCTTAATTTAATTCTATCTTTCTAAACCATCATACTCAAATTCTTTCTTAGATTTTCTGCAATTGGGATCATTTCATTGACATTCTACTGTTTCTTGACCTTGTTCACTTTTCATTGCATGTTGAATGTTTCACCATATACTTACTTTAATATTGATGTCTTTGTTTCATTAAACTCATTGACATGTTATATATATATATATATTAAAAATGGACTTGCTAGGAGTATTGCGTTTACTTGGGTTTGAAAAGGAGGGATGGATGAGGAATATTGATTGGTTGCATTAGCCAATAGATGGTTTCCATTAGGTTTTTTCCTCAATAGAATTGAGGATCACTTACTTCCTTACCCTCTCTTCTTCTCTTTGTAATTCTGCATAGGATGTTCTATGGCACCTTATCCATGAATGCTTCATCAAATTGTTGGCTGGGAAGGACCAAGCTTTTTGTAACAGCTCAATGGGATTTAAGTGATGGGCTTCCCATACTCTCCTTTAGTTATCCCTTGTGGCTGACTTCCTGCATAGATGACAAATTTGTTTCAACCGAAGACACTTAGATTATATACTCAAGAGGCTTCATGTTGTTTTGGACATAGAGTGATTTTGTATGAAAGCAAGATTTTAAGCACACAAATTAATGAATTCCCTGGTCTTCCTTTGGATGTGAAAAAAGAACACCCACTTTTGTAAGTACACAAATTAATGAATTTCCTGGTCTTCTTTTAGATTTGACAAAAGGACAACCACTTTTTGTTTAATTCTTCCTTTAAAAGAAAATGTTGCAGTGAGGCCCCAAATTGGGAAGGTTACTGAAAGAAAGATGAAAATGTAAAAACATGGTTCTGTTTAAAATGGTAAAGGATGATTCTTATCACAAGTACACTTCCCGTCCTTCTTTCTCCCTATTCTTTTGAAGATACTCTATTTTGAAAGAATATATGGTTATATTAGTAGTAGAAATGTAATATTCGTACTAGAAATGTCAAGTTTCAATCAAAACAACTTAAGATATCCTAGGCGAGCAAAATAAAATAATGTAAATTGCATAACATGTGTATGTAATATTTCTTTCATGTGAGATTTAACTTTTTTAGGGTCCTGGAAATAGCTTCCTTTGATGCTGGGTAAGGTTGCATGTAGATCTAAATGACTAAATCCCTTCTTGGACCCTGTAGAGGTGGAAGCTTCATGCATTGCCTGGATCTTGTGTAGTTGGAAACTTTATTCATTGAGCCCTTCTTTTTTCTGAAAAAAAAAAAAAAAAAATTGTGATTCACCTGATCTCTGGTTTCTCTTTGCTCCTTACGAATGAGTAATTGATCAAAATAGCTAATGCTCCATTCCTTTAGTACTCTTTGTTGCTTCCAATCTGCGGTCCCTTTTGCTATTAACTGACTTGATTTTCTGGTGTGATCACTTCCCTGTTTTACATGTTATTTGATTGTTTAGCCATATCACAACTTCAGGCTAGCCTGCTTACTGAGTTACTGTATTTTCTAGTTTAATGCTGTGGAGAGTGCCTGCAAATCCAATTCCACCAATATTCTAGATTGGCATCCTGTTCTATTCTGATTTGGATGGCGAGGTGTAAGTTTTGAGGATCTAGAAGATTCTTCGGTTTTTGAGTGAAAAAAATTTGCCTGTATTCCAAAATACATAATGAAAGATTTGCAAACATTGATCACTAATGTTGATAGGTCCACCACACACATATATAGCTATTCCAATTCAACACCTAATCTGAGACCAACCACTTACCAAGAGGTGATGCAAAACCCTACAACTAGTGTTTCGCCTAAAGACTGTTGTTGTGGTCAAGCCATTTACAACCATAAGGATGCCGAGAATCATTCCAATCCCTCATTCCTTTGCTGAAAGAGATGGCATATGCTGCAATGGGAAAGCATTCTCAACTGATCATACAATTCATTTGGTTGAGATGTCGGGTAGCTAGCTGTATGATATTTGTCATTTTAATATACACGTGGATTACACCTTTTTCACTGAAACTAAGATGATTGTTATATTTGCATGCCATTTCTATTCCAGTCCTTCCTGTCTAGTGAGGAACTTCAACTTCCCATCTTTCTCATGACTCCGAATATTCTCCATTCAGTGGGGATCCATCATCAGAAGCTTCTCCATAACAACACATCACGGGATTCATTCTGGTGAACCTGATGCTCTTATCAACGAAACTAACCATTTGAATTGTCTGAATTGCAGAGGAAAAACACAAACAGGCCACCCCGTACTGCGCAAGTGCAACCACCACCACTGCCGCCACCACCGAAGGAAGTCACCTTCAATTGTCCAGTCTGCATGGGTCCACTTGTAGAAGAGATGTCTACAAAGTGTGGTCACATATTCTGTAAGAACTGCATAAAGGCCGCCATCACTGCCCAGAACAAGTGCCCTACATGTCGACGGAAACTGTCAATGAAGGACACCATTAGGATCTATCTTCCTGCAGCAAGTTGAATTGCAATGCAAGCGACTGGGTATGCATCTTCATTTTTCATTCTCAATTTTAACAGATGTGTACTGTCTTTTGCTAACTTAAGTAGAGAAAGAGAAGCTCTAGGTTTTCAGAACTGCCTCCTTTCTATACTATTAATATTACTATCTGGCCTCTTTTAATGAAGGGGATTGTTTCAACTAATTTATAACTTAATTGGTCTTGGTTGTTTGTAATTATCATATTATCCCTATA
>JAJIYU010019383.1:0-10828 GCA_030144865.1 Tinospora cordifolia | reverse complement strand
TGTGTAATGACCCGTTTTGGAAATATGAAGTTCTTGTCAGTATTCGTGTATTAAATTTCTTCTGCATTCCTTATGATTACTCTGATAGTGTGTGATGTGGTGTTGTATGTTTAGGCTTAACAGTGTCTTGGCAAGCTCGGCTTGCGAGCGGGTTTGTTGGGACACTGTGCCGGTCGGTTCGCCCTTCATCCTAGGGAAGGGGTCCCGACAGGCTTCGTAGCATACCCAGGGGAAGGTAACCAGCTGCGAGGCGTTATGCTTCCTAAGGATGTTCTAAGAGACTTTTCTAGATTTAAGCCACAGAGGCTACTATTTTCTCTGTCCTTGATCACAAGGGAATACTGATAGATTTATCTCTTCCGGTTTAGGCGCCAACAAAAAAATTGAATGTATGTAACGTCTAATGTATGAAAGTGTATACTTGTTTTAGATCTGGACTTGTATAATGCTTGAGATGCGTAGGGATGACTCACTGGGCTTTCGAGCTCACTCAAATTTTATTTTTAAGGTAACCACAGGAGTCATATGCATGATTTCAAAGGTCTTAAAGCTTTACATGACGAACATCTAGAAGGTTAACTTTGTTTTGTTTTGAGAAGCATTTTGCTATAATTATTAAACAGGACAGACACATACTTTTTGTTGTAATTTATATTTCTACTTCTTATTTCTATGTTTTGGACTTTGAACACGATTTTCATATTTTGGATTTTATGCAAGATAGTTCATTTCCATTATTGAAATTTCTTTCGCTGCATTGGTCTATTTAAACTGTTTATATCATGCATGCATATAGACTGCATTACAGGTGGAAAACAGGAAAGAGGAAAGAAAGAATTTGACTACTCCGACTTTGGGAGAAGGTTACCCGATGATTAATTCCGGAGAGTCCAGTCCTGAGGCTGGGGTGTCACATGGAGTAGATCCCAATGATTGCATTTTCTCTATAACTTCCATAGTGGTGGATATTGAGAGCAAAACAATATGGAAATGGTTCTTAGTTTTGCTTCAGGACAATATTGAGAGAGAGAGAGAGAGAGAGAGAGAGAGAGAGAGAGAGAGAGAGAGAGAGAGAGAGAGAGTATAACTATTTTGTGGCATTTATGTTAAATAGTTAGAAGGTGAGGCATCTACCCTTGGGAGATCTTCTTTTTATGGTTATTCTACTCCTCTAATGTGTTACACTTGTTACACTAGATTTGATAACATATCTTAGTAACCATTTATGTAACATAGTTTAGTTACCATAGATACAACATATGTTTACTTTAATGAGTATAATGTTATGTGTATTAAAGTTTAGTGACCATGAGTTAGTTTAAAGAGTTGCATAATAACTGTCAGTGAAATACATTTTAATATTATTTTGTTTTACATGTAGGGTTGGTTGCTTCTATACAAGAAATTTTTCAAAGTGTTGAACACAAAAATTGCAAACAAATTTAAGGAGTAGATTTAGGAACAAGGCTTTTAGGGACTTTTGTGGAATGTGCCTGCTCATCCTACCTCGAGAGATGAAATTTTTGGTTGATTGAGTTGGAGAATGTACGAAAGGAAGCAAGAGAGTAGTTAAATGACAAGCCTTTTAGACATGGTTAAGGATACATTTCAAAATATTATCCAAATGTGACATGTTATTAGACAACATGCATGATTGCCTTAACAAGTATATGCTTGATGCAAGGGATTGGGCAATCATCACTATGCTCAAAATGATCAAAACAAAATTGATGCACAGGTTGAAGAAAAAGAAAGACTAAATGAATAAATTCAATGAGAAAGGAATGAGCAAAATATCCCCAAAGATACAAAAAGAAATTCAACAAGTTGAAAGATGATTCAATTGAGTAATTCTTTGGCTACACCAATGCACCTAAAGTTGTAATTTTGGGTCATGGGAATACATATGTAGTGGATATGATTGAGAAGATATGTATCTACAAAAGTGGAAATTTGTTGGCATACCATGCGAGCATAGGATTGTAGCCATTGTTGGCAACAATGAAACACCATAATAGTTTAGTCACGAGTTTTACCATGTGAGGACATTGATGAATATGTACGCTAATTATACTAATCCAGTTAACATTGAAGGACATTCATTAATATTTATGCTAATTATACTAATCCAATTAACATTGAAGAAATGTAACCCCAAAATGCTAAAGAAGTCATTCCCATTCAAAATAAGTGGGGAAGAAAGACAGTAAAGAGAAGAAAAGGGCCAGAAGAGTTCAATAATGTTGCCACCAAAATGAATATTTTGAGAAAGGGTACTGCAAAAATAACATATAAAGATTACATTGCTAAAAGGGTACAATAAATTGTTTCATACAAAGTGGCATAATCAGGTACAATACTATAAACATAATTTTATACTTTCATTAATTTGGTAGCTCAATAATAAAATTATTGCTTTTATTTTAGAGAAAAAAAATTAATTGAAGATATGCAAGGAATAAAGGCAACAATAGAGCTATCACAATAAAATACAATGACTACGACATCTCCTAGTGATCGATTTCTACCCAATCATCTATCTTAGCCTAGCCTTCGGACTTAGCACAACCATCAGTATTTGTATAACAACGCCCACTTTGTAGACCAACAATGAGATTTGTTGTAGCCCAACCATCCTCTCCTAGTAGACAAATAACCAGATCTGTTGTAGCCCAACCATCCCTTCTGACAAGCCAACAACCAGATCTATTGCAACACATCCATCCTCTCCTGCCAGAACAACCAAGTGTGTTGCAAACCTAAGAAATCTATAAAAGCAACACAAGAATGTTCTACCACTTCAAGATCTACAATATATGTTTCAAACTAGAGTCTCTCATGTAAGCATGTATGGTGACAAACACCAGTGTCTCGTGTCTCATGTCTCATGTAAATATGTTTCATGTCTCATACTTCATTTATGAGTTGTAAGTGTATCTATATTTGTTCTCTCTATGTTGTCTATTTTGGTAAGTTTTTTTACCACATAAAACTTTCTTTTTTGATTTAGGATATATTAACCATTAATATAACAATGAATAAATTATGGTGACCATCAATGAAACATTTAATAAATTTTGGTGACCATGGGTCAAAGGTTATGATAGTTTATTGCCTACAACACAAATTTTTAGTTATTGTAGGTGAAAGGACACGTGGTATAGTGACCATAGGTACAATGTATTTTGTGAGAATAAAATTGTTTTTCACTCTCATTAGCAATTGTTTTCCTTACATGATTTTGGCAAAATGTAAAAAGAAATGCAAAATAAAAACACAATTCTTAGCACAAATATAAGGTGAAAAAAATCATCCTTTGGCTTAAAATGAATGCACAACTGTATCCACATAGTTGTCGTGAAAAAAGGAAAAAAAAGGAAAGAATCACAACCACCATTACAAAAAGATCCACCATGAAAAGAAGGGGTAGTTAAGAATACAACATAAACACAGACGTAGGACTAAAGGGACCACTACAGACCATAATACAAAGCTAGTGTAGCATTTTTTTTTTGGTTTTTCTCATACAACCAAACTTCTTCATCAACCTCTTTTCGCAATCAATTCAATTTAGTCATAAGACATTTATTATCACTCAAGATCTTTTTAGGCAAAGGAGAATCAACCCATATGAAGTAACACATCCAAGATTGTGCATGCATTCCTTGTAACCATAGAATCATCATCCCTTAATAGTTTTGTCACAATGGAATTGTGGAATACTATCCCTATTCATCAATTTTTTTTATGATATCGCATTTTCAAACTCTAAGCCTAGGGTTTCTAGCAAGATAAAATAGTTGAAGAAAGACTAATTAAGGCAAGAAATTGAGTCTTAGATATTTAAGATTGATAGAGGAACCTTGATTTGAGGGCAAAACAAATGGGAAAAATGTGACAAAAAGAAGAAAGGGAGAGGAAGAGGAACAAATGGGAAGAATATGATACATAGTGCTACCTATAAGTTTTTCTCTCTCCACTGATGTGGCATTGTCAATAAATGAAGTTTTCATGTTAGTCAAGAAAAAAAAGAAAAAGATGGGTGTGCACTAACATGGTGACCTAAGTGCTATGTAAGAGAAAGAGTGGACACCATAGGTGTGAGGTGTGTGCCGTGTGAGCATGTTTATTGTGTTGACAAACCAGCTTAAGGTTGAGTGACCACAGATAATACATTTACAAAAGTTCACTTATTTTTTTGTTACAATGTTGAATTTTGTGACTGATCCATTACAACTTATAAAGTTTAGAGATCACTGCGAAAATTAACACTTTAAAATGTCAAGAAGCATATGGAAGAAGATGGAAAGTCTAATGGTTAACTTTTGGTGGAATTCATCAAAGAAGCACATGAATACAATAATGGAAATAAGACAAGTTAGGGTTCTTAGATTTTAGAAGATGCAAACCTTTAATCTATTCACGTTGGCAAAACATGGATGACATATAAATATGATAGTTGGCAACTAGGTTGGCATCTTTAACCCAACATCATCTACTAGTGCTATTTTGGTGTGGTCTATAATATCGCACCACGTATAGTGCTACATGATAGCACCCATGCAAAATGGTGTCGGTTGTTCTTTATTTTATATATAATGTTTTTTTAAGGGTTAAAATACTATACAAACAATATTAATATAAAAAATATAAATGATTTTCAAAAAATGATACAAATGAATTGGAAAATAAGTTACTCTTAAGTTACACCTTTTTTTTTGTTGTAATAGGTTGGAGATGCTTTAAAGCCAATTATTTTTCAAACTTTGGATTTTTAGATGTTAAGTTGTTGTACAAACTTTCCTATCTATGCCGCAACTTATTATAGGGAAGGTACTTATTGAAAATGGGGACGCGACAACAAATTGGCTAAGAGACACAACTTAGAATCCAAAGGGATGCCTGCAAAGCTAGGGAGCAAACTTTTACTTAGGTTAGTGTACTAGTTTAGTTTGTTAGGATTTAGTTGCTAGAATCTATCAAACCATTATATGTGTAATCAATCCACATGCTTCTATTAGAGATGTATTAGAGATTAAGACACTTATCCTCATTATCTATGGTTATAATTTCACATTACTCTCTATAAATTATTGAAGCTCCTCTACACTAAATTTTAAGCGTATTTTATTTCATTCCTTTAGTGAAACTTTATGAAACTACATCTTGATCCCATCATCACAAGAATTCAAATAGTGGTCTAGTCAAGGATAAGATTAAGGAATTTTTTAACAGAGGTGATTACAAACTCATTCAAACCATCTTGTTGTGTACTCATTAGTCATACATTACCGAATGAGCGACGTCTACATAATAAAATATGGTATTTTAGTAACTATAAGTTGAAGTAGCTCCTTTTAAGATGAATTCAAGTCCATAAGGTGTTGGAAATATCTATGGAGATTAAACATCCTAAGTAAAATATGTCTTTTACTAGAAAATGATACAAGGAGTGCGGTGTGAAATGGAGAACAAAATGTTCGCATGGCTATCGTTGTACTGGTAGCCAGTACCACGGTACTATGATTGAATTTCGTGATTTTGGGACGCCGACGTGGTACCATGGTACCGTGAACAGGATATCGCAGTATTGGGATTAGAAAACTTGGAATTTTGGGTGAAGATGTAATATCGCGGTGTCGGGACGCAGTATTGTGATTGAAAACAACCCCAATACTGCGATACTACGATTGAAGATAAAAAAAATGAAAGTTATGGGACATAGAGTAATCTATATATATGTGCGCAAAAAAACCCTAATTGCACAAACTCATTGCAAGAAACCCTAATCATGTTGTTCTTCCCCACGGCCACACATCTCCTCCCAAAATTAAAACCAGCGAAACCTAAACGACTCCCTCATTGTTCTACACACGTTTTGAATCAATGTTGATCAATCCCAACGTCTCTTAGCTATCTCACAAGCCAAGGAAAGGAGAAGAACGCTACAGTCACTTTCTAGAGCCCTAGACCCGTGCCAAGACGCGTTGCAAGGTAAGAAACTATGCTAAGACACTTATATTGATTCTATGTTACATTCTGCTACAAGTAGAATGGATTGTAATGAGTTCTAAATGTTGTTTCACTCTCTACGATCCAAAAAAAAATCCTAAAGTTGTTGGAATCATTCCGTGCAAGGCAAACAAAAGGAACATCAAACAAGGAGAAGGTATAATGTTCTACTATTTGTTATATTTCACGTTCAAATGTTAAAACTCAACGAATTGCATTAACATGTCATTTTTGTGCGAAACCAATGCTATCTATAGCAGTTTAATATTAATTGAGTGATAATCATTTCTTTTGGGCGTACCAGTGCACAAAAAGAGCTTAAGGAATCTCGCAAAGTGAACGAAAGAGGGGACATGTAGGTATAAACTATCTTCACTCGACATTATATCTATCTCCGTCTTAGATTTATGTATTAAAACCATATTGTATGCACAAAAAAGAATCTGAAAGGATAAAAGACGCACGAAAGTGTAATTTTTGGGAGAACAACCGTAGTACAATGGTAACACTTCACATTACCACGACAGTGTGATTAGAACCATGAGAGTACCATGATAATGCTACCACGATAACACGTCACAGATTTGTGTATTCAAGTCTCTTGCACACGTGGGTAACTTATTTGCATGTCATGTAACATATGGACTAATAAATAATTATTCTACGAATTTAAAACAATGTGAACGCTTATACTCATGAGGATTATATATTAAACTACAATAAGTCAATGATTCTAAACCATCAAAGCAAAGATTAGAACACAAGGAGCAAAAAATAGGTGGAGATGATTACCTTGTTCCCTAGTCTTGTTTGAGTTTTAAATGTTGAACATGATTGTTGTTTATTTTACCAAAGCATGCTAGGGTATGATTTGAATGATGTATGATTGCATGATTATTGTGATAACATGTTTTACATACCTATGTTAATACTCACATGCTTTGATATCATGAGATGTGTATTATTTAATTGTAATTGTCATGAAAGGATCAACATGATTAGAGTACTTGAACCATGATTTATCGTATTTGATGAAATGATATTCTTGCTAGTTATGAGATGCTGATGACATTTAAGTAAAGTTAAATTAAGATTCGAACCACATACCACATAGTGGTCCACGGGAGATCACTATGGGTGTTCTTGCAATTGAAACAATGGTTAGTCCATAGTTCCCGATAACAAAACGATGGGTGAGACCCTAGTTCTTGGTGATGGAGCGATGGGGGGTATCCCTAGTTCCCAAGTTGGGTGATGGGTGTGACCCTATACCCCACTGGAATATGGCTTCTTTGTGCTTTTTTAGTATCCTTTGAACTGATAATGATTAGAGAACACTGGGGATTAATCTTTCGGTCTGATTAATAACTGTTGAATAATTGAATGTTTGAAAGGCGTAATATATATTGAATGTTTGTATGTTTGATATTTTGACTTGAATAATAGTATAGATGTATTATGTATGATCAACTATACTTTTGAGCTCACCCCACATTTTCATTTAAAGTGATCTTTGAGACAGTTCGAGTTACAGTACGACTAAATGTTGTTTACATATTCATAGACTTCACTAGAGAGGTTGTGATTTGACTTGTTTTATTTCTGTTTATGAATATTAGTCAAACTGGGCAGATGACCCCTCTTTGTTGGTTTTGTCTTAATGATTTTAGGAGTTGGTATTGGGCCACATTGGCCTAGCGTTGGACTATATATAACTTAGAAATATTATCTCTCTCTTCTTTGGTTTAATCATTTAGTTTTATGGTTGGATGTTCTATTGAATTATCTCCTGTTGATGTCTCTTGGTGTGTCCAGGAGAATGATAGATTATTTACATATGATTATGATCTTGATGAGATGTGTCAAATGATTGAATTAGTAGCATCCTAGTTTTCTATGGTTGGCACGTATAGTGCCTCGATGATATCTTTAATGATTTATGGGCACATCTTTCCATCCATGATATCGATGTAACAAAATGAAAGGGGTGATGAGTTGAGCTATTAAACGTAGTAATATTTTAGAAGTGCTTTAGGTATTTTTTCGATGATTTGTGCTATACCTTAGGAAAATTTTATTAGTTTTAGTTCATATATTAATTTAGTTGCATATTGGTAGTTTAAACATTATTTTACTATTTATTACATAATTTTGATATTTAGTTTGTCAATAGTTTAATGTGATTGTGTAAATACACATGCCAATTAATGTTTTCATCTTGTTTTGTAGATATTATGTGCATAAAAAGTAAATAGTGATGATGAAAAATATTGACATGAAGATTTAGTAAAGAAACTTGTCGATCAAAGAGCCAAAACATTCTTCAAATCCTAGAGAGTGAATCAAAAGAGAAAAGTTCATAAAAAATTAGTAAGTATAAAAAATTCTTATAGTGATGCCTCTTTAGGGCTGCAACACTAGGAAATGACATCGTTAACAAGGAGAAAAAAGAATGATACACTTTCTAGGTGCAGCGACTCTTGAGCCCTTATCGGTAGCATTCCAACAATAGGGAAAGGGAATTGAGGCATTGCCTTGAGCCTATTGTGTAAAGTGGTTTTGAGGCAATTTGGTTAATCACTTGAAATTTGATGTCCATCATATTATACATCAATTTAAAGGGTTTCTCAAGAAAAATGCATTAGTTAAGAGCAAAAGAGGTGACTAGGGCTAAAAAGGAAGATAGATGAGAATGTTGGCTTGGTGTCAGTTTAAAGACTAGAGGACCAGTGCCACGCGATGCTATTGTTTTGATTATTCTAAATAATGTAATGTTGCTCCAATCCTTTTCATGAAGGTTTCAAGATAAATTTAGAAGGTTTTGCGCCAAAGGATACTAGAAAAGAGAATGAAAGGAGACAAGGCTGGATTGGACTAGAAATGAGTTGAAGGCATGGAGTCTAATTTTTATATGCCCATCGATATTTCAAATAGCAATAGGTTCCTAGGCATGTGGTCAATTTATGAAGTCATGCATTACATTCAATTAATCATATGGCCTTTTTTAACACTAGTTTAGGTTGTAATTAATCATGCGTTTTTTATTTTTAAAATTATTAAAAATAGTTTTATAATAGTTTTCTATCATGTAAGACATAATATTCTGTATCATTCTTTGTGCATGCCATTTTTAGTGTTTCAAAACTCAAAAACACAAGTTTCATAGCTTAACATGCATAACATTGCTAGTACAGCACGTTGCAAGGTATTAAGTAAGTGTTATGAGTTGTAACACATTGTAATAGACTCCTATAACACATTACAGGGTGGTTGCAATGCATTACAAAGCAATAAATCTAGATCTAGATTTTTGTGTCTTTGTCATTTAGATTGAGTTCTGATTTAATTTTGGCCACCATCATTGGGCCACATTTTTTTTCAGTTTTCAACTATAAAATCACTTCAAAATCATGCTTTTAATACAACAAACTAGAGAGAAAAATCATACGAGTTTTAATCCAAATTCTTTCATCTTTTCGCTGGTTAGTTGAAAAAAGATTTTAAATGTCCACTAATATCTTGTATCATTTAGAGAACCATAACTAACCAACTCAAATTCTATAGCTATTAGTAACACTTTCAATTTACATTTTCAGATTTACTACACTATCGTTAGTTATATATATACATATAATTGATAGAAAATTATCACACAGGATCACCATGAATCACAATAATATAAATAAATAACACACCTCCTGTCATGTAGATGTCAATAGTGAAAATAGAATCAACAGATCTTCAATCTTTTCACTTCCTTTGGTGCAAAGCTTGATGGAGAGCAAGAACTGGTAAGCACATAATTTCTCTTCTTTTTTAAATTCACCGTGAAAGATTGGGACCTACCTTTTATTTATTCATAATAGTAAATTCAGTTATTGGAGTTCGCTCCATCAATGTAATACCCACAAATTTCGGCATTGAAATACTCGAAATTCGAAAAGAAAAAAATAATTTGAAATTTACTGTTACTATTCAAATATACGGTTACTGTGTACAAATACAGTCACTATTTTGTCGACAGACAAAATTGGATTCGGTGGGTTACTGTAGCCACAGTAACAACTATTTGGAACTGTGCAGTTTCGTCTTTTTCTGCCATAAAATTCTATATAACCCCCCCCCCTCATTCTGAAAATTCATTCCAACAAGAAAGAAAGAATTTCCTTGCTTACTCTCTTCTCTTCTCTTGTTCTTCAGCTGTTTTAGACAGCAAATATAGTAATAGGAAGGGGAAAACCCCAGTTTCTGCATAGTAGTAGTGAAGATCTACTGTTGGGTGCCTCCTTTGAAGCAGTAGGAAGGTGGTTCTGATCAGAGCAGGTATAATCACTCTGCTTTAGTCTTCATTTAAGTTGGGAGGAATTGCTATCCATTTTAGTACGTGTACGTAGTTACTGTTCATTTATACGGTATTGTTCATGGACATCGATTAAATCACCTTTTCGACACGTAGATCCCGAAGACTGTTGATCAAAGCCCGAGATAATACAGCAAGGATTCAGAGAAATACTACTGAGGTGGAAGTGATTACTTTACTCTCTAGTATTATTTGAATTTTAATGCTGAATATGTGATGTTTGTATTGTTTGAATATCTAGAATTATGCATAATTATTGATTTAATGATGGGTGAAGGATTTATCTTTATATTTAATTTATTTATGATCGAGAGAGTATGCTCTGTAGTTGCGTCTTGTACGATTTTCTACATCAGAAATCGACAGTCATTATTTTTATTTGATGAAAATATTGATTTATGATGTTATGCTGATGTAATGTTCAATTATTGATGAAATATTCATTTTATTATGCTC